>SCDS01003542.1:0-13166 GCA_004149465.1 Drosophila nigromelanica
TTATTATACAGCTGCCAATATAAGGCAGTGGGACGCAGCAGGACAATGCCAGGACGCAGCGGTGTTGATGTGTGCGTGTGTGTGTGTGTGTGTTCGTTGAAAAAGCTTGTTAGTTTCAACACGTACACAAATCCCATGGCAAAGCCTTTTAATGGCAGCCAAAAACTAACAAACCGCATTAGCACGGAGGGGGGAGGAAGCAGAGCGGATCAAGCTTTAACTAAGGCTGCCACGCAGTTGTTGAGATTTGCCAGGCAAAACAACAACAACAACAACAACATCGAGCGTCAAAGCACACATCCTTTAGTGAAGACACACACACACACACACATATACAAATCTAATAATAAATCCAAGACACTTAACGCCTTAGCCACCAAGCATGACCCACAAACCAGGCAAAGGATAGCATGTGAGGGCGTAAGGTTTCGGGGAAGGCGTTAAACCGGGAGAGCGGGAGAAGGGGAGAAGGGGAGAAGGGGTAGGTGTTAGGTGGTTGGTTACTGTTGCCCATTTCCTCGGGGAAATGCAAATCGCCGAGTACCCAACGAAGCGTCAGGGCGCTGAATTGGGATGAAGGATGATTGAAGGAGAAGTGGAGCGACAAACGGATTGGCAGCGGTCCACTAATGTGCCACAAATCCGTAGCACCCATTTGGGGATTTCTTGCTGGCACGCTCAGTTAACGCCCTCGATGGAGCGCAATGAAATTGGCTCGGCTCAAAGATGAAATTTGAAAGAAAACTCGAAAAGTACTTGTTAACGAAGGTGAAACATAAATATTATTACAACTATTTATTTCTTGAAAGGAAAATATCGCTCTCACAATACTTGAAACTAATGTTGTTAGTTCGAAATCGGGTTGATAATCATCGATCATCGATCCGTCGATATATCGAAAAAAAAAGATTATCGAGTTAAAATTAAAAAACAACGCTGCTGTTAACATCGATTAAATATCACTAATGTAATGTTCGCATTCTATTTGATCGATATAGATCGAAATAGCGTAAAATAGTTTATCGAGTTAAAATTGAAAACAATCGCTTGTGTAAACATCGATAGATAGATATTTAGATTTTTGTTTAACATAACTACTCAAAATGTTTACATGGCTATATTATATTTTAACCTCTAGAGATTATTCTCAGCTTGAGATGAAACTTAAATGTAAGTTAATCCATTCGATGAGCATGTGAGAATGCTACGATACTTGCATCCCAAATGAGTGCTGTTCTCATCGGTGGCTGTTCGGTAAGGGTATTGCAGCATCGGTTGAGGTTGTTCCTTCTGCAGTTGGTAATTTAATTGAGCTTGCGGTCAAATGTTGGGAATCATGGGGAAATTACTTGATTCTGATTTGATTTGCCTAGACAACAATCTAAGCCAAGTCCGAGTACCGAAGTGCGGGTCGTGGGTTGTGTTGTTGTTGCTGTTGCTGTTGCTGTTGTTGGTTGTCGCTGTGCTTGGGGTTTCCTTTTGTTTCACTTGGCGCTCAAGTGGATTAGGCTGGCAAACACTTTGGTCAAACTTTTGTGGTGTGAATGGGGTGCTTCTGTGCTTCTGGATGGTATCAATTTGGATCCTTTTTGCAATGGCCGACCACAGAAATGGATAAATGATTGAACGCCTGGTCGCACAATGCCAGCGAAAAAGAACGAAATAGAGCCAGAGAGGGGGAGAGAGGGAGAGCGGAGTCCTCAAACGGAGCTCAGGCTCTCAGCAATGATTACCCAAAACTAATTTGAATTTTATTGATTCAATTCGGCGTGGCTGTTTCTTAGCAGCCCATTTCGGGCACTGCGATTTCTTGGAATCTGCCTAGCTCTTATCCTGCATCTGTCCTTGATGATGTGTTGATGATTTGCCTGAGCCTAATCTGCTAAGGCACAGCCCACATCGGATATGTGTGTGCGAAAAGGATTGACCATGATTTGATTTTGTGCCCGTTCGGCTCAGCTTTTAATACAGCAAATTGGACTTTAATATGATAAACGCATATGCCCATTGAAATCGCATTATCAACGTTTCTTCGATTCGCTTCGGCCACCCTTCATCCACTCTCAACTTCACTTAAACAATTTTAGCATATTGACAATCTGAATTCCCGCATCTCAGCGCCAGCAATGACAGGCTTATCCTTAAAATGGCCGAGTGAATGGCAGTGGAACAGCTGGCTGAATCAAATTAACTGGCTGATTCGCCATATCATCATGTACTTAGCAGATGCAGGCACATACATGTACATGTACACATACATATACATATATCTTCAGTATATACACAATATATCATTCCGCGTCGCTCCATGTCAGACATCGGACATCATCAATCAGCGGCAAAGAGCCGCCACGTAAGCAACTGGTAAACCACCACAAATACACACCAGGAGCTGTTTGACTCGACAGTTAACAAAGTATGTGCATATTATATCTGAACGATTTAATAATTATATGTTCTTGATATAGAATTTTAATTTATTCAACAGTGCACAATTCTTCCTTTGAAAAGCAATAATTCTGTGTAATTATGCAGAGGCTTTAGCATATAGTATTGCCTACCTTCTGGCGCTGACAAGCGTGAAAAGAATTTGTGCTTGTGTGTGTGTGTGTGTATGTGTGTGCGTGTGTATGTGTATGTGTGTGTGTATGTATGTGTGTGTATGTGTGTGTGTGTGTGTGTGTGTGTGTGTGTGTGTGTGTGTGTGTGTGTGTGTGTGTGTGCTGTGACTGTGGATACGAAACGTGCTTTAACACTCGCCAAGTTGTTTCCCATGTGTGTGTGTGTGTGTGTGTGTGCATGAATTTCAATGTTTGTTTAGCTAATAAATTTTCGGGCTGAAGTAATCAAATAATTGCCGAATGTACGAAAAACACAAGAGCATAAGAATATGGCTTGTTTTATTGCCATTTTATTTCGCAAAATTTACGAGCGGCCAAAAGTTTCGGTTGCCTTTTTATATTGCCTCATGAAAGCCACTACAAGAACAACAGCAACAACAATATCAATAACAATAATAACAACAGCAACAGCAATAACTTGAACTTGGAACATAATAAAGTACTACTAACAAGAAGAAGCACAAGAGCAGACGCAACAAACCCAAAATCATGTTACCGTATATTGATGACGATGTCCATCTAATGATGCCGCTTGACTTGACAAATCGCGACCGTCGAGTGGAATCCTGAAGTGGAGTCGAATGGATGAGCAATTAGCTGTGAATCCCTTAAAGCTATCCCTCCATTTGAGGATATGAAGAATCTTTCAAAAAACAAGCCTGTTCGAGAGCTACAATAAATCCAAGATGGGACTTTGGTATATTATAGTATAGTGTACCATATAAAAGTTCAACAACATTCAAATTTACAAAAACTAATGTTTGTCAAATTGGCAATTTGTAAGCATACAAATTCTTGAATTGGTTGTATAAAGACAACTTAAAATACATAAAATATATATAGAAGTACATACATAAAATACGGCAATAATCACAAAAAAAAGTTGAAAGTACAAAAAATAAATGAGCACATATAAGAAATGAGGAGAGGCAAATAAAAAATAGTTATAGTTTGTCGATTGATTTATACCACACGAAGTATTCGACTTTTTAATAAGTAACCGAAAACGTTTTTATTTCATCAAATCACAAAAAAGAATAGAAATGGATATCTCTTAATAATGCCAATAATATCCAAAACGGTAAAGGAAGTTGATGGCAAATGTATATAGCAGGCAGATGTAAAGATTCTTCGACCAATGAAATAGATATTATTTAACTCTAAGAGCTAGAGACTTGAAGATTGTCTACGTTACCAAATATTTTTTCTTTTCACTATTTCGCTCCATTTTTTTAATTTCGATAAATATCGATTTAGGACATGTTTTTTTAAATACGTTTTCTTGTAATACAAATTTTCTTCAGCTGTATTTTAAAAATATATTATATCACTTTTACTGCACTGCAAACTAATAGTTACCAAGAATGTTCTTATACAATCGACCCCATTCGAGACGTAACAAATTTAAACCGCTTAAGTACATATATATTTGGTAACTGTTAGCCAAAGAGAAATGTTTGCCCGGGCTAGTTGTCGTGGGCGTAAAGGGGAAGGGCGCAACATAAATAAACGTCTATTTAAGCGTAACGCTGCTGAAATTGTGTCATGAACTCTGAAAAAGAAGACGCGTCAACACAATCACATGCTTGTATGTATGTATGCACACACACACACACATACATATACATACATATGTATATATAACAAAGAAAGTGAGTCGGTTGGTCGCTGGGTCGCTGAGTCAAAGGAGCGTGTCGTATCTACAATCAGTTCCAGTCTCCCAAGCGCTGGCATATAAAATTGTTTTGAGCAAAAATTACAAATTCCACAACTAACGTGACACAGCAGCCCAGCCGACGTCCCACCCCCCGCGGCCCTCTCCTCTTGTCCCCCAGCGTTTATCGAAATACAAAATACGAAATACGGAATAGAGCTCTGGTGTCCTTCGACGTCGCTGCTGTCCAGCGACGCTCACCAAAATGTGTACCAAATACCGCTGATGTCCACGTTGGCCATCTTCAGTGCTGTCCCAACCCACCCACCCAACCCACCCAACCACTCGCCATGTGCCGTGTGTCGTGGGCGTGTGCCACAAATGTTTTGAGCCACTCAAATGCAGCTCAGAGGCAAGTGGTTCACCATGGTGTGTGTGCGAGCGTGTGTGTGTGTGTGTGTGGGTATGATTACGTAGGACATGGCCAGCGGCTGGAACAACAACAATGCACGCAATTTAATGCCAACAGCAAAAATAATGAAAGTATTTGCTTTGCTAAGCACAAAAATATGTCAAAGTAAATTTCACTTCATTTTTTTCCTTTCTTCTCCTTGCTTTACTCGTATCCTTTCACTGTATGTATGTGTGTGTGTGTGTGTGTGTGTGTGTGTGTGTGTATGTTGAGTAGCTGGTCTCTGAGAAGATGCGTTACATGTTGGCACGTAGCATGTAGCATGTAGCTTGTAGCAGATTTGGCTTCTCATATATTTTACCACCAGCTAAGCAAAGAATATCCTTAACCAACAACAAAATTGTGCTTTAAAACCTGAATTAGAAGTAGATGCAAAATATAATAATATTAAAATACAAAATAAAATAAAATACGAATATTGTCTATATAATGATCGCATATTCAAAATATATGGGGTTACATTTTCAGCAATGATTTAAAAAATTAGTAATGAAAATTGTAGTAAATAATTATCAGACTTGAATTCGATTCTGAGAATTTTATTTATAAAAATCTATAGAAATCTCAACTGTGAACGGTTTTTTATTATAAAAGTAAATTTTAAGGAACGTGAAATTGTGCAAGAAAATAAGATAAATATGAAAGTAAATAGATTGAAAAGATTTGATATACATATGTGTGCTTGTTATGAAAGTTAAATAAAAGTTAAATAATTACGTAACTAAGCTTTAAGCGCGGTATGAAAACTCGGGATATATTTAAACTGTCCTACCGAAGACATATCACGAACAGAGCCCACATCTACAGGCAGCAGCAACAGCAGCAGCTCGATTATATCACGATTATTGCTTACGAGTATTTTGAAATCTGTTCGTTTCGTTCTGTGTGTGCTTTTTATTTTATTTCTTTGCCCCACCTTGTGGTTGGTTGTCCGACTGGTAAACAAGCGAATCCATCAATCAAGCGCACACAAGAGTGACAATCTAAATGGGAAGGGAGGTGGTGGGTGGGCGGGTGGGTGGAGGTGGGTTTAGTGTAAGGTGAAACTGAAACCCAAAACCAACAGTGAAACTTGAAAATCAAATTCAATATGCGTGCCTCATACTCAGGAGAAATGAAAGAATTTCTTATCGCTTATTTATCGGGCATAAGAACGAGAGAAAATAAGAAAATAAAAAGAAAAATAATATTACACGAAAAATACAAAATAAATATATATAACATATAATAAATATAATTGATCTAATTTTAGATAAAGTAAGAAATATGTTTGATAATATTTGCATTTTTCTAACCAATTGTTTGTCTTTCTTCTTCGTTGCAGTGAAACGTAATTTTCGAATCGGAATCGAAGTTAAAATCGATATCGATAATCGATAGTCGATAGTTCGAGATCGGCCGGCAAACTGAGCGCGTTGCGTGTGAATTTTTTTTGTATTTTTTGTTTGGTTGTGTTAATTGAGGACGCAGACAACTGCAGACAGTTACACACACACAGACACACGCGCGCCGTGTGTAGGTGGCAGCACTGGTAAACATGGATTGGACTCGGTGGCAAGACGCTCAAGCCAGAGACAGAGCTGGCAGCAGCAGCATCAGCATCGACAGCAGCAGCAGCAGCAGCATCAGCAGCAGTAGCATCAGCATCCGCAGCAGCATTTGCGATTGCGAGCATCAGCACAGCCAGTGGCTACCCATTTGATTCGTCCAGCTTCATATAGTAGGTTCAATCAGTCAATCAACCAGTCAACCAGTCAGTCAGTCAGTATCTCAGTATCAGTATCTCAATATCAGTATCAATCAGTGCACACGTCACCCACTCAATCAGTTAGTCAGTCAGTTGATCAATTGATAGCTGATCAGTAAAATCGGATCAATCGCTAGTTTGTACGTTCGGCTGTTCTCTGTTCCATCTCCAGCAACGTATCGAGCCAATTGGCATTCATAAACAACTGTAAATATCATAGCTAACCAACCGCATAGGCAAATCCGAAAGCAGCAACAACAACAACTTGCAAATATATATATATATATATACACACACAATTATTTGTAGTGCAGTGTTAATTAAACTTATCCGAGTGTCGAGCAAAACAACAAAACAATATTGGACTGGATTGAGAAGTCGGGCACGGAGAGGGCGGCGCATGCTGCGGGTTTGTTGGCCTAGTGGAAGCGCCAACAATTGCAGCCGCAGTAACAGCAGCAACAGCAGCAACAACAACAACAAGAACAACAGCAGCAGCAGCAATAATTCTCTAACAAGAACCGCCTCAACACTGCCAATGCCCCCATTGCCATCATAATTAATCAACAACGTCATCATCGTTTGTTTAGATTTAACACAAGTGAGTTTAGAACAACAATCAAAATTGCATGCTCATACAATATTTTAATTACATATATATAAATATACATATATATAAATATAGATATATACATGATTAACTTATATACTGCATATGTATCTCCAGGATGCATTTCCAGTTTCGAGTCCTTGTATAATACACACACATAACTCTCATACTATGCTAGAGAATACAGATTTTGATTTGATTTTTTCATTTGATTTTGGTCTTCTACTTGAGAGATATTAAAACATGACCCAAATAAAATAAATACAAAATCCATTATGAAATCAACAATTTCAACAACTGTTAATTAAAAGTTAGATATCTCACGTCGGAAATCCTGACCACTATATACAAATATATAGTCTATGCCACATATTTGACAGACGAATTATACGTTTTTTTTAATTCTCAGTTTTTTGTTTGAGCCAGGTATATTTATCCAATATTTGGTTAAGTTGCGGTATATATCTGATTGTTCCTTTGGGAGGCTATATTATAATATAGTTTGTTTATGGTGATATTTTGTTTATAAGTTGAGGGCATATTTATATTCACAATTGCAAACATTTACAAAAGTTGAGTTAAATCTAGTTATATGCTATAGTGGTCCGATGAGCCCAATTCATGTGTGCATAGAAACAGTCAGACAGACAGGTAAATAAATGGACAGACGTCTATGACTATATCGACTCGGCTGTTGATAGTGTTCAAGAAGATAATCCACCATATTCTCATTTTACACGATAGATTTGATAAATGGAAATAAAGTTGATTGGTTTCAAACCGAAAATAAGCCTAAGAAGTACAATAACCAATATTCAGAAACTTTTGTTAGAGGTTATTTGTTAAATATATTATAAATAATTAATAATATAAACATACATCTTTTTTCAATATCACTTTTAGATAATAGTAATAATATTTTGTATTTTGTTCGCAATATTCAGTACTGCGATATTCATATTAAGTATTCCTAGAATATTTAAAATCGTGTGGAAAGAGAGATGTCTTCTTCCTATTTGTGAAATAATCATTTTTGTAACTGATTAACGAATCGTTTGAATCAAGTCTTACTATACACAGGTACACTGTTTCTCTCTCTCTCTCTCTCTCTCTCTCTCACACTGTCACACTGTCTCTTTTCGTATGTAAATTACATATGCAACCACATTTAGTCAGAGTCAAATCTCTTGTGTATTTAATAGCTGCATAGCTGTTCATAAGCGCGAATCAGTTCGAATAGTCTATGTACTTCTGGTATGTACATATGTACATATGCACATAAATGTATACAATATACACAAATGTCACTCACACACACACACACACACACAGACACTTTGGTTGTAGTTTGTACGTAATCGCTTAGACCAACAAGCAGTGCTCAATTGTGAATCGCTGGAGGTTCGCCCGGTGGGAGCGTCTGGGCCATTCACAGTGCACTCGAAGCACTCATTGTGCCACATTCATTGCAGTGTATTGATTGCAGTCGGAGCACTCCCCCCAGTCCGCCTGCAACTCCCAACTTCATTTGTAACTAGCGTAGGTCCGCCTCCGCTCGCACCAGTGAATTATCGCCCCACCTCCTCCTCCTTCTCCGCCCACCTCCTGCCACCTGCCACCTGCCACCTGTCTGCCTCTGTCCAGTTGCTTGAGCGCAATCTGACAAAGCGAATCTCATGCAAATCATATGCAAAACAGGACGACAACGGTAAACGGGACGCCGGGGGCCGATGCGAACGGAGGCGAACGTTTGTCAGGCGACAAGCAATTTGTACAAACATTTGCGCAAACAAAACGCAGCCGGTCACGAGTCAGCGCAAGTTTTACACACTCGAGCAGCGTAATTGCTCATAAAACGCCGCCGTGCCGCAACAGAGTGGCGATAACAAACCCAAAACCGTTTATAACAATTATACGAGAGTCAAGCAGCCATTTGGGACCCGGCTGGCGACTGGGGACTGCCCCGGTTTAATTGTGTGTGTGCGTGTGTGTGTGCGTGTGTGTACATTTTGCCCCGCCACTTGATCAATTAACCGAACAGGCGTAAGTGTGAAAAAAGCCTGTCGAGCTGCTGGGCAGGCGATTTGGCTCCAGCTCCAGCTCCCCGTGGCGGGAGTGGGAGGGGAACAGTTGGCTAAATGTATAAGCCCGATACGCTAACGCGCCGCGGCAGTCTGAGATCCCTGCGGAGCGCACCGCTGCTGAGCACGGTGCTGGAGAGCACGCTCTCGCTGACCCGCATCCATCCGATTGCCTCGCTGGAGCTGCCCGGCCTCGATTATGCAGTGCAATCGCAGTCGCACATCGGCGCCTTCCACCATCGCGAACTAGGCACCTCCCTGCGCAGCGGCATCGCTGCCATCACCGCGGCCAGCGCCAGTGCCGCCGGCGGCATCTCTCAGTCCCAGAGCGCCCTCCTCGGACGATACGGTCCGAACGCCTCCATACGCAACAGCGAACGAAAGATTGTCCAGCCGAAACGGTACGTGAATAAAACAAATAACAACCCACCACCCACCGCCCACCCACAGAAATAACCATCACTGCATCTGCTCCAGTGTTCATCATGGGTCGCACACAAAGAAAGTTGCCAACTCAGGAAAAGATAAATCAACCCAAACACAACCTGTTTACATCAAATCAAATCACAAACGACATCAAATTGACCCCTAACATTTACATTGATAACTCAAACATGAACGATATCTGCTAGGAATTGAATATCTTTGCAGATATCCTTAACTGTGGTTTTTTCTTACAAATACTTTGTTACATTCGATACTCATACATCATTGTCACAGTTTATTTGCGTTATCTTTGAAAACAAAACAGAAGCTAATTTTAAATACACCTCAAAACAGATTCTTGTGATAACAAAGTTCATCAACTGTGCTCGTTGTCCCGATCAAGAATATATATAATTTATCTCATTCGTAAAATTATAAATAGGAAACTGCACAACAAATGATATTTGCTTTTAATAGTCTGGCATATAAGAAAAAAGGGATTCTAGAAAACTGTTGAAACAAATGGGAAAAAGTGGTTAATAAATATTAAAATTCTTATTTTATCATGTTAAACCTATTTAAAAACGATTTGTGTACTATTTATGTAGTACAATATACAAAATATATACATATATATAATATATAAATATATATATATACGTAAAATTATTATAGGCAGAGTTTTTTTTATCCCGTTGGAGAAGGTATCCTGAAGCAAATGATTTTATTAGCCGAACCGAAAGTTTCGAAAGAAAACGGAAAGAAAAGAAGTAAAGAATTAGGCAGGAGTTTGGTAAGCGAGGGCAGATTGAGAAGTAAATGGGAATTCTAAAGCGCACCAATTACATCTGAATCCATCCAATTCGAACCAGGCGGAATTTTTTAGTAAAACAAAATAAAATAAAATTAGATTTAATATAATTCAGTATCAGTATCCCGATAGTTCGATAAGTAGAAGATACTATCGATAGTCGCGATTACTTTATTGAGATGTTGAGCCACGTTTTCCCCTCGGATTGTTGCGACTGCTAGCTTTATTTTGCGAACAACTGACAAAAACTGAAATACATTCTACTAAGTTGAACTATTGCCAGTCGCGCACCGGATTCCAACGCTTGAGATTCCCATCCCAGGGCAGATCCTCCAGGCCGGCCTGTGCGGCAATCGCTGCCTTCACCCGATTCGAGAAGTCAATGGCCGTTTCGGTGGATCTGCGCTTCAGTGCCGGCATGTACCAGACATCGCAGACGATCGTCCACGAGGAGATCACCATGAAAATGTAGCGCAGCATCGAGCATCGGGTGCTGTCCCAGAAGGCGTCCCCAAACCGTCGATCGTAGCGCACCGCCACCGGATAGACGACGTTGCAGATGGCGAAGCTGCCCTTCTTGAACTGCATCACGGCCGTGTTGTTGATGCAGGTGCCCTCCGGGAATAGCAAAATGGGCGGCTCGCCACGCCCAGCCGCGTGCAGTCGCAACAGCAGCCCGAGCGCCTCACGCTCCCCGTGCACCTGCCGCTCGAACCACAGATGCGGCGATGCCCGGGCGAGCGCCCGCTGGATGACGCCCAGGATGCCGTCGTGCCGCTGTCCGGTGAGCGAATAGTGAACGTCGCACATGAGCAGCAGGACGTCCAGGGGACTGGTGTGGTTGCACACACAGATGCCCATGCGGGGCCGGTGCTCCAGGTTGTGTGTGCGCCGCACCACCGGAATGCAGCAGGTCGCCAGGCGGAAGCAGGTGCGCAGCCAGGCCCCCACCAGACGCCGCTTCCAGCTCCACTCCGGCAGCTGGCCAAGCAGGCCGGTTCCCACCGTGACCAGCAACAGGCAGCCGGACCAGGCCACCGTCCGCAGCGGGACCAGGAGGCTGTACCGCAGCAGTAGCGCGACCAGCCAGATCCCGTACAGCCGCCAGTTGAGGTGCCGCTGGCGATGGCGCAGATTCCGCGTCAGCAGATTCCATTCGCACGCCTGCGGTGCAGCCGCCGCAAACCGCGGCGTCACATCGTCCTCCAGCACCAGACGCATTCCCTCCGCGATCAGATGGCAGCACTGCTCCATGCGTGCGTTCAGCGCATCCTTGGCCACCACAGCGTTCTCTCCCACGGGCCGCTTCTGCAGGTGCTGCTGCCGTTCCCGCTCCCGCTCCCGTTCCCGTTCCCGCTGATTCTTGCCCTGCTGCTGGCCCAACTGGCGCATCTGGCGGCGCCTCAGCGGTCCGTCACAGGGCCTCTGGCGTCGTTCCATCTGCAGCTGGCTGGCGCTGTAGGCGAACAGGCGCTCCAGCAGGCTGATGTAGCGGCTGTGCATGCAGCCCACGGAGCCGCAGAAGAGCGCCACGCCCAACAGGGACAGCAAAATCAGTTGGCCCCACATGGCGGGAATGGCTGCGCAAACAAGTAGGCAATGGATTATGTTGGGCAATTTATCGATTTATCGAAACTCATTTGAAAGCTGATTTCAAGCTAGAAAAACTGGCAAAAACGTACACTGCAGTCGGGTGGAACCGACTACGTAATACTCTTTCACAGTATAATAACATTATTATTGGTATTTTGGAGAAATATTGAAATATTTATATTCGATTCAATCTTATATACTCTGTTTGGATCGTGAAAGAGTATAAAGGTTAATCTTGACTAGAAGCTAAATCGTTGGTAAAGTGGACATATTCATAAAAAATCATGCTGTTATACAACACTTAAACAGCAAAACGGACACAAACCCAATATACTGTTTTCACTTCCTGAACGAGTATAAAAAGCAAATAAATTGCATTCAGAATGAAAACTTGGGCTGAGAAACTAACATTTGATACTAATAAAAATCTATTCAATAAATTTGACTGATGTAATCCTCAAAAACCTGAGGACTTGTCGAATTCACGGAAGCGACGTTTAGCAACACTAAATCCTGAAAGCTGCATAAATTTATCGAATCTGACAGTGTTGCTCAACAACTTTGCATGCAAAATCGTTAATATTAATGCGCACTGCTCACAAAAGCAAAATGAAAACCGAAGCAAACAAATTCTCAATTAAATTTCTAATTTAATTTATTGCCGCCTTTTCAGCTTTGCGCCTTTTGTCTTTGCCTTTTTTCGGATTTGGCCCCTCTTTTTTTATAAATATATATATGTGCATACATATATATATAAATATATGTGTGTGTGTGTGTGTAAAAGCTGCGCCGACTTTGATTTATTTAACAAGCAAAAGGCGCCAAAATATAAAAAGCCACAAGAGAAAACTTTGCCGTCGTCGTCTGTCGTCTGTCGTCCGCCGTCTGTTGGGTTGGATTTTGGGTTTTCTGTGCTCCGTAAAGTCGCCCAGTAAACTGTGTTGGTTCGCCTTTATCCCTTATTTTGGCTTTGCATATGGCAATAATTCAATTATGCACAACAAGGCCGCAAAATAATTGGGCCCTACAGCCAAGGTCCTGCTGCTGATCCTGAAACCGAAATCACTTAAACAAAAACAAAAAAAACACAATAAAACAAAAAAATACGAAATTAAAAAACCAAAAAAAGCAAAAATATCGCAAAAACTTCT
>SCDS01003570.1:2779-13634 GCA_004149465.1 Drosophila nigromelanica
CACAACAATGTGGGGCCCCCCTTTGACTTGAACCGAACTGACCCCTTTAAACAAGAGAATTATTAACCTCATCTACTGCCTAGTCCGAGAGTCCTTTATCGGCCGCTTTCGTCTTTGTTTTGCAGTCAGTCCATAAAATTGTGTGATTTACTCCCGTGTTGAGATTTCAATTACTGCCGCTTTATTGCCAATAAATTTTCATATAAATTAGGCAAACGAAAAGTTTGAACAAAAAACCGGAATCCTTAAACAGGCGCGCACGTAGTCAAAGAGCCCAAAGAGCTGCACACAAATCCTTGAAAATTTCGCAGCTTTACAAAAGGGTTTTCTGCTTCTTCTTCTTCTTCTTCGGTTTTTTTTTCTGGCACGTTTTTGCCGTTAAATCAATTGGCGCCTCTTTAAATTAGGCCACTCACCAGTTGACAGTGGCCCATTGGAGGCGACAATGAGCTGCGTGGCAACTCTTTAGATACCCTGTAATTTACTGGTCAACCAGTTTAGTTGCTAGTGCTAATAAAAGCAAATTAATGCTAGTTATTTTTTACAATAAATATCTCAACATTTACAAATTTTTCTCAAAATATCTCCAACTACCGAATAAACTGAGTAAAAAAAAAATAATAAAAATAATATATTCGAGTTGCATGTTTTGGGAATTTGTGGAGTAAAAAAGCTTACTTTATGATAAGTAATTTTATTCGCAAGTTAAGCAAATGTCACCTTGTTTAAAGTACTATATTCATGGGTTTTTCGCTGAGTGTATAAGCTTGAAATCAATGCTTAAACTTCTTGCCGTTAACTTTATTTTCTTTTAAATAATTTATTTAGTTTTATTATATATTTAAAAATGTTTTAAATTTATTTATATTTAGTTTTATGCAATTGATTTTGATATTTTCTATTATTTGTAAACCAACACGTTAGGTAAATGTAGGGAATTTTTTTAGTCGAGCATTTGCAATTTTCAGCATTTTCATTGCGACTTTTGCTCTCGTTTAGCTCTTCCGTGAGATTCAGAGGAGGTTTTAAGGCCACGCCCCCGCCGATGTCAATCAACGGGGCGGGGCGCGCCTTTGACTTGCAGCAGGCAAAAACAACAAGAACGTTGCCGTCGAGTGTTACCGACTGCGCAATACTCGTTCACTGTACAACAGCTTAAAACAGTCGAAAAAGGTCTTTATTATTGTTATTGTTATTTACGAAAAATATCGATTTTGTCATTTGAAATTTGCTGGCCAAATGAAAATTATTACTTGTCCAAAACATATATCAATTACCAAAAACCCAAAAAATCTTAAGTATATATTCAAAATTATTAAATTACGTATATATACAAAATTTCAAGTCTTTAGCTTCAAGGCAGACGGACAGCAAGACGGACATTGCACAAACCCAATATACTCTTTACATTTCGTGGTGTACTCAAAGCCCGTTAATGCAGTGCGCGGAAAAACCACAACAAGAGCACAAACAGTGTTGCACAGCGTTGCAAGCGCTGAAAGCTAATGAAACACAGTTATAGCCCTACTAGCGGGCACCTCCCCTGTTGGCCAACATCTTCTTGGCTAGTCCATGTTTTTAGTATTGCATTCCTTTAAGATAACTGTTTGGAACAGAATTTCATCTAAAGAGCGACCAAAAATTATCGTATATGACGTTTAAAAATATAAAAATTATAAGAAATTTAAAAGTCGGCAAATTGCGATTTTTCTTATAGAGATAGAAAAGTTTTTGAACATTGATTATAATTAATTTCATTCAAAAGTAATTAAGTAAATGTTTCACATAAACAGATAACTTGCTCTGTGTACGGAATATTTATTTTGAATGGAGAAACTAAAAGAATGAGTTATTGGGTTCATCTAATAATAAAACAAAATTATCTATAAAGGTATCCAGCTACCAAAAAAATAATCTGTTCTATACCCAAATGTTTCATATTTTTATCGGCTTTAAATTTTCATAATAATAATTAAAAATACATATTAATTCCGAGTTGTTCCACTAAATCAAGACTAATACCTAAATCCTACTTTAATGCAGATTAAAAAAATATAGTTTTATCTTTTGTTAAATTCGTATTTTGAAATTCTTTAAAGATATGTATAAAGATATACCCCCAAAAAAAATTAGCTCTTATGGAATAATATATATTTTTTCCTATTTTTATATGCTTTAACTTTGCATAATAAAAATCAAAAATAAATAAAGCAAATTAAAAATAAAAATAAAAATAACTCAAAATCATCGTTGCGATTAAATATATATTGTATATATATTTTTTGATAATAATAAAAATAAGAATAATTCAAAATCACTTCTACGATCGCGTTTTTTTTTTTGTGCTGTAGAATATTTTTTTTTCAATCGTTTGCGAGACCGATTTTGTGAAAATGCTTTAACATAATATAATAAACATCACAGTAGCAAAGCTTACAGCGGACTATTATGTTGCTAACAGAGAGTTAACAGTGACTGATGGAATTACCTGTAATGTGCTGGCGTGCTGTTCTGTTAATGTGTAAATACGATTCCAGGTGAGTGTGTGTGTTCAAGTAATGGGTGTGTGTGTGTGTGTGTGTGCGAGTGTGTGTGTTTATGATGTTTATCACAATGTTAACGATGAGAGATGAGAGAGATGCGCGGCTTAAAGATACTGAGAATCCTCGTAATTATCACGAAACTCGAGCAGCTTATCGAGCGCCGTTTCATAATCATCCCGCTCGAGACCCGACTGCGAGTAGCCCTGCATTTTGGCCAGCTGCACGCGATGCGTTTGGCCGTGCAGCGCGTCGAGATGTTCGCCCAGCTTGCTCGAGTTTTGCACAGCAGCCAAAACGGGTGCGCTGCCCACCCGCGTCTCCTGCTCCCGGTGCGCCACGCCCGGCAGCTTAAAGCCATCGGCCGTAACGCTCTCATTGAACAGCTCATACGGAAACGGCAGCTGGGTGCGCAGCGGCAACGGCGTGGCAGCGGCATGCGTGACGCTGCCGTGATGGGCGCACTGATAATACAGCTGGAGCATCTGGGAGACGCTGTCGCATTTGTAGGCGGCCATGCGCATCTGGTCGCCGGCCTGTTCGCGCGGACGCTTGAGGCGAGCTTGGGGAATGCCGCGTGCCACAACGGACTGCACCAGATGGGCGCTGCCCGGCTCACAGCCGGGCGTCAGCTGGGTGAGCAGCGAACCGCTGCCAACTGGTCGTCCTGCATGCCCAGTGGCAGGGCCAAGGCGCCAGCGGTCATGCGACGATTGGCGGGACAGACGCGATCGCAGAAGCGCAACAGCGTCTCCGGCGTCTGCCGCAGCCGGAAGCCCAGCGTAACGGTGTCCAAATAGGCCGCCAGCAACGCCGACGTCTGATATAGATTGTCCGGCTGCCAATTGAGGCTGGGGAAACGTCGCGATTGCAGCGTGTGATTGCGCCAGATGGTCTCCAGCGTGGAGAGCGGCGTGAACATGCTCGCCTGCTCGCTCAGATGATAATAGCTGAGGACGCTGTTCACCACGCGAATGCTGTGCGCGGTGCGGGCATCTGTGGATGTGGTTGTGGATCAGTGGATTATTTCAGTAAGGTCAAGTAGAGTAAAGTAAAAAACGGTCTAGTCGGATGTAGCCGACTGCGCCATACTCGTTCACAGCATAACAACAGACTAAACGGACTTAATTATTGTTCTTTTCAAACAATCAATTTTTATAAATTGTCGATCTTCTAGCCTCAAAATTGAGGGAGATAGAGAATAAATCGGTAGATCTGTTACATCTGAATTTCAATTACGGACAGACGAACGAACAGACAGTGAACGAGTATTTAAACAGAATGGAAATGGAATTTGGCAGCCCACCTGCTTGGGCGTAGGAGACATTGCGCGGATGGTGCAGCGGCAGCGCGTAGCTGGCCCGACTGTATTCATCATTCAGATGCTCCAGGCATTTGCTGGCCAGGCCGCTGAAGCCGTCATCGATGTCGAATAGCAGCTGAAAGCCCTGCAGGCCATCGCACTCCTCGGCGTACAGGCGAATGCGATCGCAAAAGTCCTCGTTAAACGACGGCGATTGCCAGAGCTCCACGCCGGCGGCATGTGTGCCCAGCACTTGGACGTCCGGCTGTCGCACCATTCCCTGCAGCACATTGAATGTGCGCGGGTGATAGCGGGCGTACAGATAGTCCGCCCAGCTGTTGCAGGTCTCCGCCAAATTGTAGT
The DNA here is from genome assembly GCA_004149465.1 of Drosophila nigromelanica. Taxonomy (NCBI): domain Eukaryota; kingdom Metazoa; phylum Arthropoda; class Insecta; order Diptera; family Drosophilidae; genus Drosophila; species Drosophila nigromelanica. Next base: position 6,986 of record SCDS01003570.1, read on the forward strand.
TTTTGTCCTGCATATTGACAGCGCCTTTAAGCAGATCCTGCTGATATTCGGATAATGTTACGGCTGGCTGCTGGAGCACGTCCAGCTCGCCGTGTGTGGACAGCTTGTTCTGTTCGGCCAGTTCCTTGGCCTTCTCGATTTGAGCCGCATGCTCCGCATCCGCCAGATCCACAAAGTTGCCATAAAGCTCCCCGACAACGGGCAGATGACCCAATGTGCCCATCAGATCTACGGAGAGCAGCCGTGGCGTATATGTCGTCTGCTTCTGATCATTCAAACCCTCTCGGTACAGAATGTCATTCTTGGGCAGCTGCTCCTCGGCCACTTGGCCATCCTCGGGATCGTAAACAAAGTTTGCCTCCTGTGGGCAGAGACCGAAAAGAAAAGAAGAAAAAAAAAACGTTGACCGGCTGTGTGCGGGATTTGCAGTTGTTGCGTACCTGTTGGTTCCAGAAGTGTGCGCCCACGTAATTGGCATATGTGCCGAACTGAAATGTTAGAATCTCACGTGTATGCTCCATGTTTGCTATTAAATATGACTAATTAAACCACAAACTGCGATTTAAAGCGCGCACAGTGTAGCTGTTAAACGAAATTACTATCGATAAGTCAACTTTAGTATTTTTTTGTGCATGCCAAAACTAGTATATTACTATCGATTAACTATTTTACGGCAAAAAATTAAAGTGCTACGTGCTCATGTGATTATTTACCGCACATCACATTTTTTCTAGAAACAAGAAAATAAAACAGAACTATTAAATTATATTTTGCTTAATCAAGCCAGAATATGCATGTAATTATCGATAAATCAATTTTGTATTGACATGTGCATGACAAAATGAATACAATTCAAACGTGCGCAGCTGATTATTGTTTACATTTTTTGAAAGAGAAAAAAAACGTGCACATGCCCAAAGAACAACTGTTGAATTTCGTGTGCAATAAATTAATTGTATATTTTTTACAACAAATTTGCTATGTTTGATTCGTTAAATTTATTTTCTGAGATGTACAGCGCCGTCTGTCGCATTTATACCTTAAATCGAGCCTAATAGTTAAAAAGCTTGCGAGTGTCTTAAATGCTTAATCGTTGAGAATCACGGATAAATAACAGTTCCAAAATAGGGAAATAATTTGCACATAAACCACTTGATACTTCATTGGTATTAGCGAAAAGTTAATCGTTTGCGCCAGCGGCCACAGCATATAATTTCTCTTCATAATGGAAAAATAATTATCTTTAATCCGTTGGACAATTTTATTGTGCTCCTCGCCGTTGATGAGTGGCACCATGTACGACAGTAACAGTGTAAACGCCGGCGCGAAGCAGATCTGATCCATGGCCATCTTCTTGATGCCGCGCCGGAACTGCGTCTGCTCCTTGGACACCAGAGTCTCCAGCACGCCGTACCACGTGCGCAGCGCCGGCGCAACAACAACGATGCCCAGTCCGCTGAAACGCAACGTTCGGGCGGCGTTCCAGTCCTTGAACTGTCTCTTCTCAACAGCAAATTGGGCAATCATGTCACCGGCACCCATTATAATGGCCACGTTCAGGCCCTCACGTAGATAATTCATTACACCCATTATGTTTGATATTAATTATGCGATTTAATGCGTACAAACATTTATACCGTCAACTGACAAAAGATTTAGACGCTCTATACACGAATGTCAAATTGTTGTTGTTAAAAAATTTGTTTTTGTTGGTTTAAATAAGCTTTGAATTAATTTTGTTTGGTTATTTTCCTCAAGCAAGTTGGCAACGCAAAAGAGGCGATTTTTTCAAAGCACACATGATGTAAAATCGATGTCTTCTTCTTCTCGTTTCAATATTCACAATTTTAGTTTTTTTTTTTTAAATGGCAAATTCTGTTACGTTTATATGAAACACGTATTATTCCCATTTCATTTGACACATTTGAAATTTAATTGTTTTTGTATTCTAAAATTACGCACATCTCTATTTTATTAAAAATATTTATGTACAATATACATAGCTTAAATCGAAACTTATTTATGTAGTCTAGTGCTTTTACGCCTTCTCCTTCTTTAAGCTTTTAAGCGACAAATTCGCAGCATGCCCATTGGACTTTCTCTTCTTCTTAGGCGATGCCGACGCATCTCCGGAATCATCCGACAATTCCACAACTTCAACTGCAGCATCCACTTTGCGCTTTAGCGATTTTTTGGAGGACGACTTAGCGCCGCTGCTGTCCATCAGGTGGACATAGCTGGGATGCTCGTTGTTCGTCATGAAGGTGGGCGCCACGCCCGTCAGCACCGACTGGCGCACGTCGTGCTCCTTCTGCGCCAGCGTCTGGGTGCTGGCCAACAATTTCCGGCGTATCGTATAAAAATTGCCGGTGCTGCGCAGCTTTTCGGTTACCTCGGCGCACGTTTTGTCCGCTTGCCGCAGCTTTTTGGCCGTCTTCCGGTCGAGTTCGATGCGTCGCTTGTAGTCGCACCCGAAGAACGGATGACGCACCGGCAATCGAAACTTTTGCGGTCCGCACGGCTTGGGGAACTTACTCGATTCGCCATTTGTGTCGGGGTGCTCCCGATTGAGACGCCTGCTGACCACCATGTGCCCGGCGAGCGGCAGCAAACGTACCGCATACTTGCCCTTGTTGTTCGCATAGCCAACGGAATTGGTCAGCGGATGTTCGTAGTGGGTGGTGCGCACCTGCAGATCGCCCACATAACGGCGACCGGGCACCTTGATGCGCTTGTTCGCCAGGGCGCCAATGTCGATGCCCTTGGGGCACTGCAGCACCCAGGCATCGTGAATGGCCGGATCGAAGAACTGTATGGCCTCGTTGCTATCGTTGGATAAGCGATTTGTATCGATTTCACTGTACTCATTCTCCTCGAGAAACTCACTTTTGCACTGCCTGTGAAACTTGCGAACGATCTTTTTTTCGTCCTTAACCACGCCGTTCTCCAATTTCAACTGAATCAGCTGCACCTGCAAGCGAATCGGTCGTGTTAGCATGCCAATCTGTTTGATATTTACTACCAGTTACGTACATCTGTTTTGTCATCCGGATCCATGGTCTGCTTCTAAAAATCTGTACTATAAACAACTGAGCAATATATCAGTGGAAAAACGCATAGGCGCCATTGCACGTGGGCTATCTATCTATCAGTGTTGTACAGCGTGCGCTTCTTAATTAATCGATATATTTTTACCAATTTCACGCAATGCAAATGCAAGCAATAAAATCGCAAATTTTACCAATTTCACGCAATGCAAATGCAAGCAATAAAATCGCAAATATACTTAAATTAAAAAAAAAAAATAACCAAAAATAAGTTATTAAAACAATGTTCATTTGGTTTAGCATTTAATAATGTAACTATGATTTGTACGATTGTTTCAAACCTATCGATAAATTACATTTTATACTATTTTGCATTTCACAGCACTGCACAGTCCTTTTGTGCGTTTCGCGTGCTGTCGCCGCACGCATTCTGATTAATTTTAACGCTCGAAATGAGCAAATCACAGGAAATGCTGCAGTTCCACGAACTGGAACTGGACCAGCGCATACTCAAGGTAAAGTTGACAATAAAACGCAAGAAAAAAGTACAAACTTGAATAGATATCGTTTTTTCAAACGCACAACAGGCAATTGCGCAGCTCGGCTGGCTGCAGCCCACGCTGATCCAGTCGACGGCGATACCGCTGCTGCTCGAGGGTAAGGATGTGGTGGTGCGTGCGCGCACTGGATCGGGCAAGACGGCCGCGTATGCGCTGCCGCTCATCCAGAAGATACTCAACTCGAAGCTGAACGCCAGCGAGCAGTGCGTGAGCGCCTTGGTGCTCTGCCCCACCAAGGAGCTGTGCCGGCAGTCGCGTCAGGTCATCGAGCAGCTGGCCGAATCGTGCGGCAAGGTGGTGCGCGTCGCGGACATTGCGGGCAGCTCCAACGATGTGGCCACACAGCGACATGCGCTCGGCGAGCGGCCCGATATTGTGGTCACCACGCCCGCCAAGATATTGGCGCACGCGGACGCCGGCACATCTGTTGTCGATCTGCAGCACGTCGAGACGCTGGTGGTGGACGAGGCGGATCTGATATTCGCCTTTGGCTATGAGAAGGACTTTAAGCGGCTGCTCAAACATCTGCCGCCCATTTACCAGGCGGTGCTCGTCTCGGCCACCATAACGGACGATGTGGTGCGCATGAAGGGCCTCTGCCTGCACAATGCCATCACCCTAAAGCTGGAGGAGCCGGATCTGGTGTCGCTCGACCAGCTGACGCATCAGCGCATACTCGCCGAGGAAAACGACAAGCCGGCCATATTGTGTGCTCTGCTGAAGCTTACTCTGATCCAGGGCAAGAGCATTATATTCGTGAACAATGTGGATCGCTGCTACAAGTGAGTTTAGGCCTGTCCGATTCCGGCTGCCCCACCGAATGCCACAACTGATGAAAGAAACAGAACTTCATTGGGATTGCGCAATTGGCAACAATTGGCGCACGCATGACCTTAGACTAATCTTCTCGCTGATGGCAACCAGAGAGAGAGAGAGAGAGAGAGCGGCTCCAAGTGTTATACAGACAACTTTAAATATATATTCTCTCTGTCTCCGCAGGGTGCGTTTGTTCCTGGAACAGTTTGGCATACGCTCCTGCGTTCTCAATTCGGAGCTGCCTTCGAATATCCGGATACACACCATCAGTCAGTTCAACAGGGGCATCTACGACATCATCATTGCCTCCGACGAGCACATGCTCGAGAAGCCGGCGGGCAAGGGGAAGCGCAAATCACAACATGATCACGAGTCGAGCGCATCGCGCGGCATCGATTTTCAGGGCGTTAACAATGTGATCAACTTTGATTTTCCGCGCGATGTCACCTCGTACATACATCGAGCTGGTCGCACCGCGCGTGGCAACAACAAGGGCTCCGTTCTGTCCTTTGTCAGCGTCCAAGAGGTGCCCTTGAATCTGGCTGTGGAGCAGAAACTACGCAGCTCCCTGGGCAAAGAGCCGCTCCTCAAAACGGACACCGTCACGGGTGAACTGCAGAAGCCGGTTTGCGAGGATATCATCAAGTGAGTCAAGAATATTTTATTTTATATAAAATAATAAGTACAATAAACAATATTGCAAAAATATTGTCAAGAGTTCACATGAGAATTAATTTTCTGCAAGAAAAACAAAATTTTTTTGGAAATCACAAAACATCCGAAATTCATTAGTGATAAAGTAAAACAATATAAACACAACAAAATGAAATATATGTATATATTCATAGAACATCAAAAGTACAAATCACGTGTAAATACAAAACACGATTTTAAATATTCGATTAATTCTTTTTATGCATGTTTTTTGATGTTTTATGACTTTTATTTTTACTCCTTACAGAATATTATATTGTTGAAATCTAGATAAGTTTTAGGTTCGAGAATTCAATGTACACGTAATAGGGATGTCTTCTTTACATTAACTAGTCCAAATAATTTGCCCGCAGGCTCTACCAGTTCAGAATGGAGGAAGTGGAGGCTTTCCGGTATCGCGCCCAGGATTGTTGGCGTGCCGCGACCCGCGTGGCCGTCCACGATACCCGCATACGTGAGATCAAGACGGAGATTCTCAACTGTGAGAAGCTGAAGGGCTTCTTCGAGGAGAACAAGCGCGATCTGCTGGCGCTGCGCCACGACAAGCCCTCGCGCACCATCAAGGTGCAGTCGCACCTGGCCCAGGTGCCCGACTATATACTGCCCAGCGCATTGAAGCGAGTCGCCATCGGACGCCCACCCGCGCAAACACCAGCCGCCAAGCAGGCGCGGACGACGGGCGCCAAGGCCGCCTTCCAGCGGCAGAGCAACGATCCCCTAATGGTCAGCGAGGTGGACTATGGCAAGCGACGCGGTGCGCCCAAGCGGAAGAAGGCCAAATGAAATTGCCAACAGTTGTTTTCTAGCCTTAAATGTTCGTAGTCAGTAAGCAAAATAGGTTTCCTCGTGAGCTGTGAGAAGGAGTCGTTTCCTTCGGCTGCTTCTATTGCTTTAATCATGTTGTGGTCATTAAAACTATATACATATATGCACTGCTCAACATATTTACAATTGTTATTGACAGGCTAAATTAAGTTAATTCATTTGAGAAATTGTTCGATTTACTAAGAAGTTCTCTAATCTAAACATTTATGACCCCATTTAAAACTACTCTCAAAAACTATAGTTAAAAGAGCTTTAAAAGAATTCCAAAACACAAGTTTTTCCTGAGATCGACTACTGAATACAATCAGAAATATGTTTAAACTCTTTTTAAAAAGGTCTTAAAAAGTATTCGTTGCATCTGCTCTAACACTCTCATGCTCTCTCTTTCTAATTGACGCATTTGTACATAAACAACTAAGGACGTTATACTCGTTCCCGGTCTTAATTATTATTGTTGTTGGACAAATTTTAATAGCCATCGATTCTATAGACTTCTAACAGTCGAAAGAGGTATATCTTCTTGCGATCGGACTTTATATAGCCGAGATATAGAAATTTAAAAATGCATACCAATCGAGTTTATTTTTTTTTGTGTCAGCACAAAAGTATGCAATGCTAAAAATACTCGCGACAACTTTAACAGTACCCCCACTGTTCATTTACAGCTGTTACTTATTATGGTAGCAT
>SCDS01003652.1:4226-18331 GCA_004149465.1 Drosophila nigromelanica
CGCTGCATATCTAAAGGCTGCATCTATTTAATTTGGTGTGCAGTTGGGCACCTATCAAATGCAGCTTAATATTCACTGCAAACTTGTGGCACGTAAAACAAACAAAATACATTACGAAATTTTAGCTTAAATTAAAATGAATAATTGAATTATATACACCTGAGTCAAATATGGTGTAAGGATTTGACAATCAGTTCATTTGACGCCAAACTGGCTGGCAAAATTTACTAAAACTCGGTCCTATTCGAACTTAATGCCATTGATGTGGTTAGCCTGTTTGCTTGTTGCTGCTGCTGCTGCTGCTGATATTGTTGTTGTCGTTCTAGTTGTTGTTGTTGCTGCTGTTTGTCAGATGGCCAACTACAAAGCAGCTGAGATAAGCTGTCAAGAGCAACTCTGGCGAACGCGGCGTATGCGTAATTTCATCAGCTGGCACTTAAATCAACTTAGAGCTTGATGAAATTAGAATCGCGGGTGGTGAAGTGGATGCTTTAAATGTCTTTAAGTTAATATTGTGCATTTTCGATTCGCAGAGGGTGAAAGGAGGGCAGCACATGATAAATTCTTGGGTTCAAAAACTGTGCAAACAAGTTTGATAGCTGTCTGTGTGTGTGCGTCTATCATGTTCCGGGGCTAGAAAAACTTTGAAGCCACGCGGAGTCGCAACTTTTAGCGGCGACATTTCCTTTGGGTCTTGACGCAAATTATGCGGCTTGCAAAAGCAGCAGCCAGCAGCCGGCACCTGCGACCCGCCAGCCGTTCCACATCCTGGCTCACCTCCTGCCTTGAACTGTGCGTTGTAAGTGAACGATGGCTGTTGTAGTCCTCGCTTCGGCTGTCATATTATGCTACCCGTGTAATTTGTATAGCGGCAGGCGTCATAATTTATGCATTTCCCAAACATATCCATCAATCGCAAGACACGAGTCCTGCAAATTGTATTATCATGTGAGGGAAATGCCAAGCACATGAGTGCACATAATAAACACAATTAGTTGGCATTAGCGGCGGCATTACGTCCGATTGTATATATTTATTTGTTGGCAAATCAATTCCATTTGTTTGCACAACAAACTGCAAATATGCATAATTTTGGGCTCGAAAACTACATTTTTGTGATTTTACACACAGTTTTATACTCTGTTGGTGGCCAAGTATTATGACTTTTATAAGCTACTTGTAACCCATTGATAGATGCTGAATTAATCATAGGGAGAAAAGGAGCTTTTTGATTTCAGTTTGAGTAGCTTGTTTAAATTTCGTGTTTACATATGTCAAAAACAGAAAATAGATTAGTTAAACTAAAGAAAGTTTCGATAAAAAAATGTATTTTTTATATATATTTTGTTATGTTTAATAATTTAATATACCCCACTTCACTCAGATTTGTTTAAGATCCATCGTAGTTATTTTTTCACTAAATATTCGGTAGAAAGTGTATTTAATCTTCGGAACCCCGTGGCTAACGTTTTAATATAATTTTAGCGTTCTATTTATTCCAGCAGCTAAGCAGATTTTTCAATTAACAAAACAGAAAAATATTTTAATACCATAATATCAAATGCAATATGCACCGCATCCCTGGCAATGTTGCAACATTGCAGCGCTGCAACATGATGTCAAAGTTCAACTGATGAGTTCATCAAATGTCGTGGCGCACACAAAGCGACACTAGAAACAAAGCGCAAATACACTCCCCACCACACAACACACGTGCTTTGTCTGTGCCGGCACGCGTGTGTGTGTGTGTGTGTGTGTGTGTGTGTGTGTGTGTGTGAGTAAACGTATGTGGCAAATACAACAATATTGCTTTAAGCTGGAAAATTTAATACAGTTGACAAAATAAGAGTGTAGAAAAGTGAGGTATGTGATTTTTTTACCCGCATGATTTTTATGACTTTATACATTATATTTTTATTTTATTTTAATTTTTTTATTTTACGTGTGTTTATTTTTTATATCTATCGATAAATTAATTTTGTTTAATATTTTTTGTTTTCGCTTAAGCCTTTTTGATGTGAAAGTCATGTGTTTTTGCACTAGCTCATTTTTGCCGCTGGGCTTTGCAACCGTTTTGTAGCAAGTTGCTTTGTGTTGCAGACAAATGCCAAATGGTGTGGCGGGTGGCACTTGATGATGTTTCTATGTCAGGGCTGGGGCTCGAGGCTGGGACTCTGACCGTCAGTTTCAGTCATTTGACCATAAACTAGCTTTGCAGCGCCACAATCAGCCAACAGTTGGTGCAACAACTGTTCGGGCCGACTGTAGATTGTTGCCTATTTACTGCTGACTGCTAACTGCTAACTGCTGACTGCTAACTGCTAACTGCTGATTGTTGACTGTTGTTTGTGCTGTTTGAGCCAACTGTCAAATGTTGCCGGGAAGCGCTTTATTTAGAGTGCTGCTTTTGTCATTGCATCTGCTCTGGGCCAAATCCCATCTCAGGTGTAGGTGTGGCTGTTAATGATAGCGGAAGTGCACTTAATTTAATTAATATGTTTATAATTGCTCATGGCTGCCAGCAAACTGCATTGTTGCCTTGGTTCCATGCGTCTGCAGCAATTTATTAACGTAGTTTGCATTAATAACACTTGAGTTAAGAGTCCCATTATGGAATAAGCCTCCACTTTAAGCTGTTTGTTGTCGCAATACAAATGTGAATTAAAATAATTTATATTATATTCCAATTGTTAATTCAACGAATATTCGATACCCTTCCATTATTGATTTGACAATAAGTTCTTATACACATATTTTGGAGAGCAATCATTTTTAAATAAGCAGATAAATATTTTTAATTATAAATTATAAATCCGTTTTAAATAAAGTTATTATTATTGAAATTGACAATAAAGGTTTGTAACAGGGAGACAAAGAAGAACACGAAACAATAGGACAACAATAAAATACTGAATGCTTCAACAAACACAAAAATGCAGGCTATAAATTTATTATAATAAGGTCAGTGCATTCAATTGTTTTGATCAGGCATCATAATTAAAGAATTAAATGCATTTAAATTTAAGCAAGATGAAAATGCATATTTTAAAGAGAATTATATATTCAAACCAAGTGTTAAACATTTCGTTTTAGTGATTGAACCCATGTTAGAGCCTTTGTAGGCCATATTCTACCCCATTTTGAATAAAACAATTAAACTGGAAATTAATAACAAAATATCCCATAAACATGCGCATTTAATTAAATTGCTTTCCAAAATTAGCAGCCATTTAATATGGTTCGAAATTGCAAAAATTGGGGCATTTATTTAAAATATCAATAATATTTGCATATGTAGCAATTTTTTTTATATACTTTAAAGGAAGATGTTTTCCAGATGTTCGTGATCCTTCTAATTTCAAAATAGCTCGATTCAGCATAGAAAATTTTGAAACTTTAGAACTGTCAAATCAGTTTACATAAGCACAATATATATATTTAACGAACAAACACAACTGTATAAAAGCAATTTTGTAAGTTATTGGTAGGGGCAAAAGCCAGGCAAGGCAATTCTTTAATTTTAACCTGTGACCTCTGTTTGAAATAGCATTCGAAATGTCCTCTGGCTCATCCAATATTGATCCCAGCGAGTTTAATGAGCCCGTTGACGACGTTTCAGAGGGGGCAACGAGTGTACCGGAAACGGCGCAAGATGAGGACATCCAGATGCAAAGTACTCCCTCGCAATCCTCTCATCACAGTGGCTCGCAACGGCGTAGCCGTCGGTTCCGGCAGCGTATGCAGGCGCCACCTGCTGGCGTCCCGTATCGCATCTGGATCTATCAGCCCCATTATGAGCCGCGTCCGACCCGGCAAGCCTTGAATCGCATTATATTTTCTATAGCACGGGCTCTGCGCACAGGACGTTCGGTGCCGGCTCGGCCGGGGCTGCGTCCCGGAGTTGTCTACCGAAGGCGCGAGGATGTTATAACCCTAGATGTTCAAAGGGAGTAGGTCGATCATCGATCTTTGAAATGTGGCAGCTAAAGAGTTACCTGGTTCATCTATTGTCTAGCACGGAAAGTGAGTTTTTTCTTTCGCTTTTGCAGAAGTTTTCATATGCTAACGATATTATAATTTCCCATACTTAGCCTCAGACGGTACGCAGAGCTATGAAAATGGATAGATTGTACTATAATTGAGATATTAGTGCAAATATATTTATGGAGAGTTTATTATCGTTGTCGAAATTGTGCAAAATTTTAATATTTAGGAACTAATAAAGTTAAAGTTGGTTGTTTAGCATGGAAAAGGAGTTTAATTCTATCAGACGGTAAAAATGATTGGAAATGTTTCAGAGACTAGAGCAGGTACTAAGGATTTTTTAAAGGTAATCTCTACGTGGGTTTTTATTAATTACATTTTTATTGAAAATGGCTAAAAAGGCAAATGTATCTAGAAGGCAGAGCCCTCCAATCACTCCAAAATCCAAAATAAACCAAAAAAACTGCAAATCAAATACTACAGACTTTTGCTTTGGTTTTTAGATAAGTTTCAATACTCTTGTGAAGTCCTACAAATTTCATTATGATCATATTTTTCGTTTACGAAAAATTCGTTTCACGAATTTAGTTATAATTGTTATTAAACGGAATATTAATATATTGAATACTATTGATACAGCTTGAATTCTTTTGTCGGCTTGGGTACGCTTGTTCATGTGCCTCTAAAAACGCCTCGTTCTCAGAGAATTTAAGATATAGACACACAATCCCATATACCTAATGCAGATTGTGTTTATCCCACATAATAGGTAACTCCTTCTTTTTCCCCAAAATTAAAAAATTTTAATTTAAGCATATCTCAAACAAGAAACACCACAGAACACATACACAGAACAAGAACATACACAGAACAAGAATTTTGATTACTTCTTTATATATTTTTTCCTTCACTCTCTCGCCCTAATAAAATCAAATTTGTGTTAGGCCTAGGTACAGGATACATTCTAGTTCGATCCTCTTGTCTGAATTACTCTTGTTTAGTAATTGAAGTGTTTCCGCCCAGAAAGCAAAAAAGGCGTGTGTTTTAATTTTGCAAATAACCAAATACATAAAAATTTTCTATTGTTGATCCTTAATTGAAATTGACTAGGGATGGGCTCTCGGTTAGATTTAACAAACGGGTGTGTACGAATCAAAAACTCAATTTAAACGTAATTTAAGCAATCCAAAATTTGATTGCTGTGAAGTTTCCATGTGTACTAATTGGTATTACAAATTGTTGGCGTCGGAGTTCTCCCATGTTTGACATATATTTGTCAGATTGGATTACGACAAGCAGAGTTGCATAATGAATGCTTGTCTTGTTCTTGTCGCTCGTCAAATTTCAGTTTTGTTTAATTTCAAGCTAATTAGCTGCCACATAAAACTGTATTGTACAAATCAAGTGAATAACAGGCACTTGCCTCATGTGGCACACACTCACTTCATAGCAATAATTCAATTAGAATTGCTCGGTCGGGGAGGGGGGTAATAAACATAATTTCCAAGTACATTATTTTTAATTCGAAAAGCAGCTATGTACAATAAATTTTGTTGTACGGAAATGTAGAAATACCCCTTGGAGGCGCTGTCGATGCCATTAAAAGTTATTGCTGCTAATAACCAATTAAAGTGCAAAAATAAACATCAATTATCAAGCATAGTATGCTGTTGCAGCGCCAAGCAAAACTCTGTAAAAGCTGAACTTTCCGCTACGTGCAACGTTTTTCTGCGGCAGCCACAATGTATGGGGCGTAGGTACTTCATATATTTCTAGTCGCACTCTATAAGTAATATGTATGTGGCATGCTTGAAATTTATGCACATTGTTGCACAACACTGGCTGTGGCTCTGACTGTGGCTGTGTGGCTGTGGCATAAGTAATCAACCTGCCCCTAAACGAGAAACTGGCAACTAAGTACTATTGGCCATTTACTGGGCCAAGTTTCAATGTGCAACTGCCAAGTAAATGCATGCAAAATGTTTTACAACTACTAGAAGTGTGTACTCGAGTCTGGGTGTGTGTGTGTGTGTGTGTGTGTATGCTCTAAGAAAGATGGCAGCACATAGACATATGCTAGATGCAATGGATGTAAATGGATTTTGTCTATGGAACTATGGAAATGTGTTCAGTTTTTGTAGCCTAAAATAATAAATATACAAAAATGACAATAAGGCCAAACTTTGGCATGCCGAAGATTAAAAAGTTTTGCTAGCAAGCGGTATATTTATATTTCTTTACTTAACTATGCAAAAATTTAGTGTCGACCAATTGCTTCTTTAGGAATTTGGGTAAAATATCTCGAAGGACCCAAAAGTTTTCAAAGTTTTCGCATAGTATTAATGGCAGCTACATGAAGGATAAAGTGACCTGATTAATCAATTTTACAAAAGCTATGCTGGCTATTACAAAGTTTTAAAAGTTATCTTAAGATTTTTTTTTTATGTATATGTATTCATATGGTAAATGAAATAGATCAACATTATACTTGAAAAATTATTATAAGCGCATACAAATAAAGTGTTATGATACAAAAGATTGTAAGTTTTCCACAGCGGGATGTGCGTCTGTATCTGCAACACACACCTCGAGGCCTCTTTTACTGAACTACACTTGGATATGGCACATGTATCTAATAGATACGCTCGTATCTGCAAGTGCCACTTCAAGATTGTTTAGTTTTTTGGCCTGCCTGTTGCTTTAATTGGTATGCAATGAGTTTTTCGCAGCACCCTAAGACAACCTGTTTCCCTCTCTTTCTAGCGCTCTTCTAAACTCCTCTTCAGTTAGCTCAAGAGCAAACTTTGCTCTTGCTTTAACAAGTGCTTTTTGTGTAATTTTTGGACAGTTTTCTTTTTCGCTTCTGCTGCTGTTTTTGCTTTTTGGGGACAAGCAAACTTTCGCAGCAAGTTAAACACGCCGAGGACACAAATTGTCCCAAATTGTAAAGGTGCGTCCTTAAGTTGAACATTACAAGTCAAGCAGCTCAGAAGTTGAGCAAAGCACCAGCGTACACGGCTCAAAAATGCTGCTCGCATTTAAGATGTTTGATGTTTATGGAAGTGTACTCTGTACTCTGCACTCTGGTGCCTACGGAAAGCTCTTATGTTACGTATACGCCGTGTGCGCGGAGAGCGCAAAAATGTTTAGCTGTGTCACATTACGGAAGATTCAGAAAATAAATGCTATTTGAAAAACTAAAGCGGCTTTTGCATTGAAAAATGTCAAAAATTACCATCCCAATTTATTGCACAGTCAAAGATGATTGGTTTTTTCTTGAATCACAAAAGTAAAAGCCAAATCAGTTTTTACTTCGTTCTTGGAAATCTAAAAGTTGAAAGGACAAACAAAATGTTAAGTGTTGTGACCGGCTGCGCACTGCTCTGTTCAGAATGATCTTTGCAAACGAGTTTTTGTATACGTTACACATTTTGTGACAAAATTATAATACCATCAGTAAGAGTATTCACACTCGATTGTACAGTTGGTTTTTATATTAAACATTTAAAAACATATGTGTGTATTTCTGTCTTGTTCTTCCAACATTGCGCAAGATAAAACATTTTAGTGAAAAACTGTAAAGTACAATGAAATATAAATGGATACAATTTCAACATGATAAAGCTCTTTATTATACTCGTTCACGAAGTGAACTTTGGGAACAAAGCAATGTATTTCAATGGAAAATATCGCTTTTTTATAAATGTTACCAGTTATTAAAACTGTTATTATTATCAACATAATAATAATATGCCTCGTACCACTTATAAAGAAATCGCACTTGTGACTAAGATTCACAGACAAGCTCCAATGATTAGACTGGGATTAAAGCTCGTCACCTTGTGGCTTGTATAAATGATTTTGGTATGTTTATTGTATCATAACTGTGAATTTAAGTCAATTTGCCTCATTTCCTGTATTTTTGTCAACATATCAATTTTTACAGCAAAAATTGTTGGCTCAATTCGCGCAAAATAAAAAACAAATTCCACACAGAGGTAAAAGTTCACGCGTCACAGTCAGGTCAATATGTAAATGTGTGTGTGTGTGTGTGTGTGTCTGTGTGTTTGTGTGTGTGCATTGCATTGGAGTACGGGAAATTGAGAGACCAAAAAAGGAGAAAACCTGAAAACCTGTTAAAAATCAAGGCAAATGGAGCGCGCGTGTCTGCTTGGATGCTTGCTGACGTATCCAGACAGCATCCTGTCGAATCCTGCCGCATTCGGATGCATGATGATGTGTCCTGACGACAGCTGATGAGTTCAGGTGTCAACATAATTGACAACAAACTGTCACAGCTTGCGGTTAATTAGTTGCAGCAACGGCCAACGACAACTTGCCACTGATTGCAGGTGCAAACGTCATGTTGCATGCAACATTTCTTGCCTGCAACACAATGCAAAAACCAAAAATGCAATTAATTTGTGAATAAACGCAAATTGAATTGCGTTTGGCATTGACGCCAGCCCCTCTCGCCCCTCTTTGCCCACTTGTGCGCCTCTTGATGCATAATTGCCAGTGGCATGGCCGCACTTTCATTTGGTTTGCCGCTGTGCTGCGTTGGCGTGGAGCTTGTCGACGCCATCTTTGACGGCTTCTTAATTAAAAGACTGTCAATCTGAATGTGTGTGCGTGTGTGTGTGTGTGTGTGTGTGTGTGTGTGTGTGAATGCATTTGCCGGGCACAACAACCCGACCGGAACAGCCAGGATATAGGCAGCCATACAGTCAGCCCTTCCAGCAGCCAGCAGGAGGCAACGAGCCTGTCACCGCCTGCTGCAACGCTTCAGCATCCGGGAGTGCTATTGTTAGCATCAAGTCATGCGCGTGGCAAGCGAAAAATGCAAAAGAATGAGAAAAAAAAAATTGCACAGCAACAGCAACTGGGGGAAGGAGCGGGCAGGAAGAAGCAGCGGGAGCTGTATTGCAATGCAACAGCACTTCACTTATAAGCAGGAAAGAAGCTGGGAAAACCGGGATACGGAGTGTGAAAGTGCTTTGGGCGCAACAGCACTGACGCANNNNCCATGCATTTTTTTACTTTAATTGTGCTGGCAAAGTTGTAAGTTTCTAAACTTCCGAATTCTCATTTCAAGAATCTTTTTTATAATTAATGACTTAAATTACAAAATATAAGAATTGACAATCAAGAATACACAATCGAAACAAAACATAAAAAAGTTTGAAAATTATTTTAAGTAGTGATGTTAGAAAAATCAAAACATCAATGTTAGCACTAGCGATGGAGAACTTAACCTTTTTAATATACGTTCCTAAAATTGTTCAAGAATATTTTTGAACACACTTTTTCTAATCCGATTTAAAAAATCTATCATCTGTCAAAAATCTATCAAAATCTATTCATTTCGGATTAACATTACAACAAGAATTTAGCATTTAATTAATTTTTTATGGCACATAAATGGTTAAATAGAAAAAACAAATATTATTCAAGAATATTCAAGAAAGAAAAGTTTTCTCAATTTTAAAAACAATAATCGTATTTATTTTCTACGTTGTAGACCAAATATAACACAACATACTATAAGATCTAAGATCTAGCTGGATCTTATTAAAGTTAGGCCCGATAAAATAAATAAACTATCCAAATGTATTTAATTTTCAATCTGCCATATCTTTCCCAACTGTTTTATATTGTGTCATTTTAACTGAAGCTGATACCTTTATATTAACACATTATCAATGTATTTATTAGATTAATATAAACTTTCATAAAAATTTCCTATATTCAAAGATTTCATTAGTTGAAAATACATTTCATATAATATCTGAGTTCTTGAGATGCAAAAGAACAAAAGCACTGTACATGAAATATAATAGTAACTGAATGAGTTCTCAATCTTTGCCCAAGTCTTGCATACCCGTTCCTCAATATTTTCTTTTGCCTTGCTGTGTATAAAAATGCAGAAAAATGACTTATAAAACATATTTGAAGGAAAGGGGAAAACAGGGCGACACACACACACACACACACACACACACACACTCGCACACACAATACAAGTGCTGCTCATTGACAGCGCGCTGACGTGATGTATTTATGGTTGTGTGTGTGTGTGTGTGTGCGTGCGAGAGAATGTTTGATGTTGCATGCTTTTAGGCGCTGATGCTGCTATGATATGTCAGTCAGACAGGGAGAGGGGGGAGGTCAGCAGGCGTGACTGCAACGACAGCGTCAACGTTCAACTTCAACGTGCCACAAATATCAATATACACGCGCCAGAAGTTGCCACAGGAATGACAGGACGCGTTTCCCTGTATCCTGGCCGAGCGTCTTGAACACGTTCCGCACGTTCCTCAAGTGCTGTCGTTGGCTGCCTCCCTGCAAGTCCCGCTGATGTCGTCAGCAAGTTTGTTTTTGCCTGATTTACCGCACGGATACTCGTATATTTGTCGTTTTCAACGTAATTTGCATATTATTTACAATCGCAGCAGTGGCGGCAATGGGCAAAGTTTTAAAGCATCTTTCACACCTGCTGGCCAAACACACACACACACACACACACATACACACTCAAACAGTGGCAAATATTTTAACGCCCCGCTGATGATGACTAGTGCCTGCACTTGCGAGTCCTTTTTTAAGGATGCGTTGCAGGAAGCATGCGGCAGGTGGCAGCTGCCACGCGAATATTTTTAAAGTTTTTGACATAGTTTTTTGTGGCGCAGTTTCGCAGCACCAGCTGGGCCACGCCCACTTAAGCACGCCCCAAGTTCGAAGTGCAATGCGCAGCCCGCTGGCTAATGAGCTGAATTGCAGTTGTTCTTGTTGCCGTGGAACGGAAGTTGCGCGTAATGCACTTGCCCATGCATTTTTTATCAACTTGCCGCACTCGTAAGTGGACGCCAAAAAGAAATTTGTAGAAGCTGTCGCCAAAAGTGGTTCCTAATACACGCTGAGTGGTTGGGTGGGTTTTTATTGGTGCTGTCTGCTTCTTCTCATTTGCATTAAAAGTGCCTATGCCGCATCGCATAATGAGTTGCAAAATAATTAATTTTAGTTAGTTGCATTCCGTTGCTCATTGCTACTGAAAATATCACCTCATAACTAGCTGCGTGCCGGTAAAATATTTAATTATTTGATTAAATAGGAAATTTATTTTTGGTAAATATTGTACACCTTATCGGTTAGCATTCCTTTATTTTCCGGCCAATTCCATTTATCGGCGAATAAGTTTTCAGCTCATATATTTATTCTCAAAAATAATAATACACCAAATAAACAAACTTTAAATTACCAAAACGCAAAATGTTTTATTGGAAATTTGTGGTATTATTAATAAAGGCACTGGAGAAACAATACCATGAGGTGTGAAAATTAATCTTAGCCCTTTTGGCGTTGTAGAGAAAATTGACAGCATTTTAGGCAACATTGGACAAGGTTCAAAAATTAATATTAACTTCATGCTTTTATGTTGGGCTAGGGACCAATACAATTTTTTCATTTTTTCAAAAAAGTCTTGAAATCTCATGAATAAGTTTTATATTGATTTAACTTTATATTATCTTTTAAAAATATTCATAATGCGAAAGCACCTCTAAATAGTTTAAAAACCCATTTAAATAATAATAAAAGCCATTTGCCTAAATTTATTGCATACTTTTTAGCGTTGCATTTTGATTGGCGGAATAAATTATTTTTTTTTGCACTGTGGTATAAATTAGTTGACTTAACGCTAAATTTAAGTTTTATGTGCTATTTTTGTGGTCGCATTTTTTATTTTTTTCGCTTTTTGCTGTTCGACATTTTGAATTCAGTCATTTCCATATCAATAACAGCGGGTGGGCCAAGTCCAGCGGGGAGGTCAGCGGCAAATCGTTAACATCATCAGCAGGGAGCGGGGCAGGGGAAGGGGTAGGGGCAGCAGCAGCAACACCAGCAGATGCGTCGGCAGCGACAGCGACTGCGACTGCGACAGCCTCACTAAAATCGCATTTGGCTCCGGGATTATTTGCTATAATTCATGCTGTCAATGCAAATTGAAATTGTGTCACGCAGCCAAGTCAGCCGAGGCAGCGTGGCACAGCCATTGGGGCAGCTGAGACAGCCAGTTCCCATTTCAGTTTCAGTTCTTCAGTCCTGCAGACTGCAGCTCTTCAGCAGCAGCTCTCTCTCTCTGTTCGCGTGCGCAAAATTTCCATTTCTCGTTAGCTTTTTTTTGTTTTCTAATATTCCTATATTCTCTATTTTTAATACCCTTGCTTAGGGTGCTACAGTATTGTCGCGACATGTAGTGCCAGATTACTTAATACTTTAGCAGTTCTAGGGATTATCAATTAAGAATTGAACAAAAATTGTTGTATGTTTTTTAATATTTAATATATATTACTTATATTTTATATATTTTTTATCCCAAAAGGAAGCAATAGGTAGAAATTGAATTTTCACAAATAGAATATAATTACACTCAGTTGTAAAAAACATTTTGTTCTTAAATATAAATTGAATTTGAATATACCTTTAATGCTGCATAAATAAAACAATTTATTTAAGACAAAAGAAAATTTTTAAAATTTTCTTACTTACAAGAAGCTTCATAGCTAATGTTTCTAGAATTAGAAAATGTATTTATTTTTGATGTTACGAATTTTGGCATGCTAAAACCCATTTTGAATTAATGAATATTGTCTGAAAGTAAAATGTTCGATCCTTGCCAGATTTTGACAACGCTTCTAATTAATTTAAGTACAAAATGTTATTATTTTTCTCAGAGTGTAAAAATTTGTGCAAGTGTATCTGATATTCGGCACCCCGCGTAGAGGGCCGTTTTTTATTTTTCTGAATTTTTGGTGTCACCGCAATTGTTGCCCAGCGCCCAGTTGTGGGACGCAAAAAACGCTCCCTGGCAAAATCTCAAAACACAAATGGATTTTTAAATTACCCTCGTGGTAGTCAAAAAGGCAAAAAAACAAAAAAAAAATATATTTAAAAAAACCATCTAAAATAATTTCGTTTGTATCTTTTTTGTTGGGTAGGTGCATTGAATTATCTGACTGCATTCAGCTGCAGTTTGTTGAATTCAAGTGAATACTCGTGAATATATTCGTATTTATGTGCTATTTTTGTGGTCGCATTTTTTATTTTTTTCGCTTTTTGCTGTTCGACATTTTGAATTCAGTCATTTCCACCTGTGTTGAGTTATGTTTCTTGTGCCCCGTCCGGCTATTCAGATGCAGTCAAGCGGCTGGCAAGTTTAGCCAAAGTCCTCCTCTCTCTCGGTACTTTACCTCATCCTGGCCCCTTTGCTAGCTTTAATGCTGTGGCCTGGCGTCCCTTTGAATTTATTTCGCCTGCAGGCGCCACTTGCATAAGCCAAATGCAATGTCAACCACTTCCACTTGGAGCTGGAGCTATCGATATTTAGGCAGCAATGACACCAGCTGAAGCAAGTTGATTTCACAATTGCTTTTGTCGGGCAATGTCCAGTGAAAACTGATTGAAGTCGCGAGCATTTCAAAATATTTTATATAATTTTTTATTTTTGTTTAAGTTCCTATCAGCTTCCCAAAATGTTTTTTGTTTTAGATGAAAGTGTATTTGGTATAGCAGCCTTAAAGTTTTAGTTAGTTTTAGCATTACGTTTTATAAGATTCAATATAAATTATGTGAGCATCATACAAGAAACGTGCACATTTTTGATTCACAATAAAATGGCAAAAAGCTTTATATGATAACATATTTATAGATTAAATTGATAGATTTAAAGCTTGCGAAAATAATATATTTTTTATAATTAAGCTTTCAATTTTAAGTAAACTTTCTCTTACCTTCATCTTTAATGTGCTTTAAAAGCGTTGCTTTGTTTAATAATTCTAATCTCATGTCATAATGCCATCCATACGTATTATAAGTTTTTTATAATTTAATCAAACTCTGAAATTGTTTTTAATTCCGGTTTCGGTCTCTTTTATAATCCACTCACCATTATTTAAATGTTTATATATAAATAAACAATCATATAAATACACTTAATTTATTTATCTTATTTTCCTTAAAAAGCTTTTAAGAATTCTGTAAGCTTTAAGTGCATTTTTCGCTAGAGCTTTCTGCTTTAAGTAAACTTAAATGTTCGTTGTGCAACGTTTTCTTAAAGATGCTTT
>SCDS01003673.1:9614-19806 GCA_004149465.1 Drosophila nigromelanica
TTTGCAATAGTCTGTATGTCTATTCTTCTCAAAATATTTTTTTCCAACAGTGCGCAAGTTATTTACTTTCAAAGCGAATTCTGGGCCTATCGTCTGTCTCTGTCTGATTAAAAAATCAGCCACTTGAGTTCAGAAGCCAGCGACGCTGTAAAAGTTTATGTGGTTTCGAAACTGTGGCAGTGTGTGGCATTATATATACCAATATCTATATATTTATATATATGAAAGCTTTTTTATACCCTGAATCCAATGAAAATTGATAAAACAGGGTATAATGTTTTCGTGCCAATCTGTGAAACAGGCAGAAGGAAGCATAAAGAATATATATTCTTGGTCAGCATCACTGGAGTCGATTTAGGATCAGTTCAGAAACATTAATATTAATATTAAACAGACTTTAAAAGCCAATTAGCAGCAACTGCAAGCAGTGCAATTACAAGTTGTGCAATTACAAGCAGTGCAATTCAAAGCAGTGCATAAATACATACCTTTGCGTGATTGTGTAGTATAAAGTTAATTTACAAGTTATTCAAGAAATAATTTAGCAAGCGCAGCCGCTAAGTAAAGTGCACAGCATGCGGCATGTGTTATATGTTAAATTGTGTCTAACGACAGCTCGCAGTTGAATTCAGGGCATCTCCTAGTCGGGCATTCGGCCGACTATAGCACTTTTACTTGTTATCTATAGCTCGCCATTAGTGGGCCTCAAGGCCAGGCAAACAGTACGTTTGTTTTTCAACAAAAAGAGAGAATACGCTACCTTAATTAACCGTATAGTTTATACCAATATTTAACCGTGGTGACACGCGACACATAAGAATATTTCATTTTACAATTTTGCAAATTAGCTTCAGCAATAAATACAACTTTTAATTTAATTAACACAAATACATGCTAATTTTTGCTCATATATGGATGTGTGATGAGTCCGTCTGTTTAAAATCGCTTAATTCGGAATACAAGCAGCAAGCAAACTATGTACAGCTAAGATTTTCAGACCGGTCAAGAAAAACTAACATTTTAATTAGTAAATAGTTGCAAATATACATGAGATTTGCTATTGTGTAGAAAGTTATCGATATTATTTCTTGGCCAAACAAGAAACAGCAGTGTATAAACAAACTTTTTAATGATTCAGTTTTCCAATTTGTTGGACTTCCATTCACAAATAGACAATGGCATACATATCTACATATATATAGACCTTTTCCACGAACTAGAACCTTACTCATGCCTTTTCGCGACGTCCCAGACACCCATTGAATCATCCACATCATTGTCATAATTTCCATCAGCTGTTTTCTGAAGTGCATCTACTCCGGCCTACAATTGTTGTGTGAATTTAGAATACAATTGATAGGGGCTATACAATGAGTCAACAATTTGCTGCAGTCATATTCTCATGCGAAAGTTCAAGTATATACAAGCACAGATACACATATCTATATATATATTATATATATATATAATAACCAAATATATACACACTAATTGGTGAGCTGTTTTGTCTATGTTTTTTACCCAAGCATTGCCTACTTCATCTAAACAAACAAAAGCATGCTGTCTGTCAGCTGTCAATAGATTGTTGGTCTGTTTACCGTTTTCGTTACTGACTTGCATCATTAAATAAGCATTTAAGCATTTAGTTTTTATCGTCCAAAAATGATAAACGCATATCTTGAGTTTACTTGAATATCTGCAATATATCTGAACGCACAGAAATACAACTCGTAATCCGTGGAATGTGCTGGCCACAGAAATATCATCATGACATCATATATGAATAAGAGCATATATGTTCATCTGTATAGACACTTTGTCTAACAGTTAATGCTATTCATGCCAATGCTTACTATATACCAATACAACACAGAATGTTTAACAAAATTATGTATAAGCAAACGAAAACAAAGAAAAGACTAAAACAGTAGGGGAGGAGCGATCCTCCTTCAGATTTGATAATAACCAAATAACCAGTTGTATTAAAATTAGCATATTTCTTCTGTCAGTTCGTCAACTTGTCAGTCTGACAGTCATTCAGTCAACTGAAGGCAGGTAGTTGAAATTGAAATTCAATTTCGTTTTCTTTTCAAATTAAAATTTGTTTGTCTTGGAATTTGAATATCAAATTATGTCATTTGTTGTGCGACGCGGTTTGTTTAAAGGTATGCAAAAAAAAACAAAAATAAAGACTGAGCAACCGCTAAAACAAGTTTGATTGCTATAGTCAAGAGTTTCGTCCGTGAGATACTCCCGACTATCTTACAACGCATTCCAACTCACAAATATTTATGCAGAAATTTGGGTAAAATAATATATTTACAAATTTCGAAAAATTATGTATGCATTTTCTTATTGAAATTAATGTTTCACGACACTTGTTATCTTTCAAGTTCATCATGATTACTTCATGCCATATACCCTCTTACATCAATTTTATGGGTATAGGGTATTTAAAATTGTTTGTAAACAAAAACTTGTTTTGTTGGAGCGCGCCAAAAGCCGGTAACTATTTAAATTTGGTTCGGCTTAGGGGCTAAATGAATGAACCAGCCTTTGTAGATATTTCTTAGTATTTATTACTCAGAATCTGTGGATGTGTGTGTAGAGCTCTACGAACTTTGTCAGTTATTAATGCATGACGATGTTTATAAAAATGCGCTTTTATATATACTTACATAAATGTGTGATAGATCAGCAACCAAAATGCTAAGCAAACTTATTAACTAAAACTGAAACCAAACCGGTTAGACTCGGGCTACGTTGAACAGTTTCAGTTATCATGTGTGCGCTTATTTTAAGTATTATTATTTTTTTTTTAATCACACAGGCGTGAGAAATATTAGAAGATATAACAGATTCTAAAAAAATATCGCTGACGACACCTTAACTGATTATTCATAAAAATATTGATAGATAGCAAATGAGTTAAGCAAAATTGTTCAAATTGTAATCACATGAAGAATTAAAAGATACCCAGTTCTCTGTACCACCATACACCGTATGAACGAAGATTAACAACAAAAAATAAATAAAATGTGTCAGATTTCGAAATATTTACATACATATACTAAAAACAATTAAAAACGTTGCAGTCGGGTGTAACCGACAGCATAATACTCGTTCACAGTGTATTAAAACATACCGCCAGGCATTATTTGTGCAATGCAGAATTTATCTCAAATTAATTATGACAAATACAATCCATTAAAAAGGGAAATTCGCAATTCTAAATTTTGCTTTTTATCCAAAAAATGTTATTTTCAAAAATTCATATATTTTAATTGTAAAATCGATCTAAATGAAAAATCATGATCAAAATGCCATCAAACATGAATATCGGTTCAGTTTTGACAAAGTTATGGAAGTTGGAAATATGGGAGCAATGGATCCGAGAGCTTTACTTGGTGTTGAAACGATTTGCGATTTGAGGTATATCGACATGTTATCGAATTGCCAGCCTCCCAGTGGGTGTGGCACAAAAATCTTAACACTTTGTCTGAAGAGGATAACTACCCAATACACTAGTTTCACTTCGTGAACGAGTATAACAATAGCCTTAAATAATTTCAATGCACATATTATATGTACACAGCGAGAAGATTGAATTTTAAAACGACAAAACCGGCTGCATTCAATCAAAACAAATGCTGAACATGTTCAAAACAACCTTCTTGAGCCTCAACGCATAAAAATATTTTCTGCATAGTAGTATGAGTGAGACGTGAAGTGAAAACAAAATGCAATAGTGGAAACCGGCTTTACTTGCGTAATATTGTCAGCCGGCGAATGGCAAATGGTGCCCAATAGCGAATGGCAGCTGGCAGGCAGCAAAGCACAAGCACATTAGAATAACTTATAAGTATTGCTTTAATAAATTGGGGACGCAGTGCGATGTACAATATATGAGTCATTAGAGTATCCGCTGTGAGGTTTCTGGCCCACCGGCAATTAACACAAATAGTCAAATGACTGTATTGTTGGCAGGTGTTTTTAATTTGAATAACAAGTGCAACTTAGACAAAACTATGTTGGAATTGGCTAAACTGTAAAAGCTAAACGGGAACCTACAATCTTATCCATTAATTACTCAATGAATCTAATCTAATCTAATCGCCGAAATGCAACCATAAAACCAGGACAATTCACCCATATCGAATATTTTAAATAAACTTGACATTCAATTTACGTTTAGGCAATGGACAATTCTTAACAGTTACAGTTGATGTCAAGCGGTGAATGGAAAACTTTCAGTAGTGGTATCTTAAGAAGTAGCAAAGAAAATTGTTTCATGTGCTTCACAAAGTGATATATAAGTAGCTTAAAGTTTTCATGAAACGAAATTTCCCACAAATACCTTCAGCAATTCTAGCTTTCGTTGCAAAAAGTGCCACTGTTGACAAACGCAATCTCACATACACATACACATACGCATTCTGTCAGCTGTAAATTTTCGGTCACATGCAATTTCTCGTGAAACACCGATTGTTGTGTGATCAATGAAAAAATATAGTTTTTCTTTTGTTTATTTTTGGTGCCGGCGGTAGAAAAACCTACGACAACATGCGACGGTAGACTTAAAAGGCCACAGCACTGCGTGGTGTATTTTTGCGCCTGTTTTTATTTGGGTTTGTGCAATGTCAATATTGCTGTTCGTCCGTGTTAGATTGCAGTTACAGCCATGTAGCGGCCATCAAGCGCGTTGTGCGTAGTAAAAATAGTTATAAACATTAAAAATAGGTGGCGCACATAACAGTTAAATTTTGGAATCACCCAAGAAAAAGACCGTATATACGTTAGGTTATTAGATAAATGAATTTAATTATTTATCGATGATGTCTTAACACGCGGTTTAGCTGTCAATTGTGCGATAGGTAGGTCCCAGGTTCAAGACCGCGCAGAGGTAAATTTTTTATTATAATTATTACACAAAGTGCCACACTGTGAACGAGTATCGCGCTGTCGGTTAGACCCGACTGGAACTTATTTTTCTTCTTTACTGTTATTGCCACTAAACGCCAAAGCATAGTTTTAGGCGTCTACTTGGCGCGCCTATATGGCGACGCACGCTTCCTGTGCCTGGCTCAGCCACTACGCGCAGCAACAAAACGACCCACAAAATAAGAATGGTAATAGTAATAATAAGAGCCAGTCAGAAAGGGCCAACGGCCGAGGCAGGCGGCGCCAACATAAAAAAAAAGCAAGTGAATGTCCGTGTCGGGATTTGGACTGGACTCTGCTGCCAACTAGTTTATGGAAAAGCACTAAACAACTTTTAGCGCTCGTTTTGTTTTTGTGTTTCACACATTGCGACCGACGGTGACGACGACAACGAGCAGGTGTCGTCCTGGTCGATTGTTGTGCATATGCTCGAAACAGGCTCCTTCTCACCATTGTATGCTTGTTCATTCGACCTCAACACTCGAAGTCTGACCTCAGAGCCCAGCCACAGAAGTCACCAAAGAGCGACTCCCTGCCGCAGCGTTAGCCAGGAACAGAACCTGATAATGATCAAGCCAACCACCCGTTAAAGTTGTGCCTATTGTTTTTATGCATCGTGTGTGTTTTTGTTGCTGCTGTTTCTTTTGTAATTGCTCTCGAATTGACGGGGTGCGGCGAAGGTGGCGCCATTTTTGGCCAGCAATTTGCAAATTGTTTTCGTGTCCAGGAGGCAGAGAACTGGTTGTAAATTCTCTTTAAAGCTATGCCCTATAACATTAGTCCTACCTCTCTGTCTATGTGTGTAAAGAGGTATCTACTACTACTACTACATACATATATGTTTTTGCAAAGTTTATTTGTTGCATAGCCGCAGGCATTGCGGCATGGCTCAAAATGAAAAAAATACTTTAATGCAGCCTGTTTTGTTGTAATTGTTTGCTGCTTCCAGTGTCTGAGGTCGACTAAAGCTATACAAATTAAAATTTAATTGTCCGTGATGGTCTTTACAATTGCAGCGCTTTGCTTTTGTTAATGCGTTACCAAAGGCGTTTCAGCAAAATCAGGCAAAATCAGTCGACGAAATAAAACTGCAAGTAATTTTACGTCTGCACTGAGACTGATTTTGGAACGAAATATCAGCTCAAAAGGGAGATAAATAAAATGTAACTTAATTTTAAAATATGATTACTAACAAGATTGCTATTAAATTTTGTGGATTTAAAATTTTTTTCATTTATCGTTGCTTCTACAAGTTTTCTGGTGTCCTTCGTTCAGTTCCAATAAAAACGGAAAATTGTTTCTTACGACTTTTTGAATGTTTTGCTGCTTGTTATTGCTTTTGCATTTTCATCACATCGATATCCACACTTTCACGGAAAAAGGGCAGTGAACTCTTTTTCTGCATGCTCTTGCTCGGACTGTTCTGTTGGTAATAGAAAATCTATCTCTCCTAGTATGCCATAAAAATCATGGCTACTCGATCTTACTCTTATCCTATCAGTGTTTCAGCCTTATATAACATGCGTTATGGTTATTGTGAAGATTTACCTGCAAAAAATGGAAATAACAAAAATATTTAATTAATTTAAAATATAAAAAGCACAGTTTTATAAGAAATATAGAACAAACTGTTACCAAATATGAATCAAAATCGTTGTTTAAATTGCCTTTACTAATAATTATTATAATTATAGTTAGCTAATTTGTGGACCCATGTCAAAACAGACATTCTTAAGTTAAATTTTGTATGTAATTAGACAGCAAAATCGTTTTCACTACTGACGTTTTCAAATTTGACCCATTCCAAATAATAACTTGTTAATAACCTTTGGTTGAAATTTAAATTGTTTAGATTTAAATACAGTATTTGCCTTGGATATAATATTATAATCTTTTTTGACAAATAAGTTGTCTTTAACAAAAATGTATGTAGTTTACAGTCTCAAAGATTCTTAAGATTCACATTGCACAAAACCAATATACTATTTTCACTTCGTGAACGAGTATAAAAATGGCGCACAAAAGCGTAAGCAAATAATACTGGAATCGGGAGGATGTCTAGAAAATCAGCAAGTTGAAATACGGACTTTGACTTGCTCTATGTTGATTTAAACTTGGTCAACTTTGAGCTTTAATAAATATTTGTTGTTATCTTCTTTCCATTGTCACTACATCGCCTGTAGCATTTCTCATTACTTGACTACGAACAAAAAAGCTACAGAATTCACCGAAACCATAAAAGAAATAAAATTAGTAGCTACTACGCCAAAAGTCAAACACAATAGAGCATTTAAAACACTTTCTTTCCAAGTATTATAATATAAATTAAATTTCTGCTAAAGTCTTAACTACTATTTGACTATTTATTATTTTGATTTTTTGAAAACTGAGAGGAAAAGGTGTTGTGTGGACACTAATTCTTCCTCCCAATTTGCGGCTAAATAAAGTTTTTTAAATCTGTTTCTAAAGTCGACGCTCTCAAGTGATAATGAGCAAAGCACATTTGATGTTTTTAATTAAGTACTTTTGCAACATTCAAACATAAACACACGTCCACATAGCACAGGAAAGGACACACGCATACACTCCGGAGGTGACGACGTGTTTGACAACTGCAAGGAGATAAGTACCGGCAAACACAATGACATTTTCGAGGGCTGTCGACACTTTTTTGTAGATCCCATCTCTCTTGATGCTTAGCAGCACCATTTACTCATTTCATTGCACTTAATCATGTCTAACAGCTTCTGCCGCGACTCTTAACTATAATGAGTTGCACTTTGACGTCCTTCAAGTGTCGCCCAAGTGTTAAAGCGACAACAAAACTGATAAGCACATGCGCAAAAGCTGTTGATAAACACACAAAACGACGGCGAGATGAAAAGAAACAATTTGAGGTCTCATGTAGCCCAAGAACTTGGCTTCCTTTTACGTTTTTAATTGTATTTAACTTGAGGTCTCATATATCCCAAGAACTTGGCTTCTTTTTACGTTTTAAATCATATTAAATTTGGGATGGGCGCTGATGCTTTATGACAACGTCTGATTTACTTTACAGCAAGGCTCACATACGAGCAAAAAAATATAGGAACTTCCATATAGAACAAAAGAAAATATATAGTACTCCATTTAAGATAGATAGATTTATAGAAAGAATTTTCATGCGAAGCAATGATTATGATTCAAGATGCAGGAAGTGGCACATATAATTTAGTTACTGCATTTTAACAAATTTTCAAAAACATATTTCCAAGGACACAAAAAGCAAACACACAATCACCCCCTAGAATACCTTCCAAATAGACACATCAGGGTAATGTCATATGTTATAAGTTAACCGGGCAAATAAGAACCGAAACTAAATATGTAAAAAGTGCAAAGCGGCAACAAAGGCTACACATGAGTCAGTCCCGAGAATCAAACGGTGAGTCAGACAGCAGGGTCACTAGTATACACAAAGGACTCGTATAAAACAGTGACACACTCAGAGGGTAATACGAATTTACATACGCATTTACATACTCCAGAATGTGCGACTTACATATATCCTACACTGACTTAAAAAAAAAAACTGTTTGTCTAAAATGCATTTTTATGCGAAGTGCTTTATTAATAGTATCGCAGGAGTCTAATTATAAAATAACTCGTACTTAATAAATTGTATCTGAAACTGTATCATGTGTATTCAGAATACCAAAATGGGGCCCAAAATAATTAAAGCTCTTAATAAAAGAAATGGTAGACAATAACTTACGCTTACTTAAAATAATATTACGTTTTATTACAATATTTTGTGTACGTAGTACGTGTATTTTTTATCACCTTGAACAACAACTGCTGCCATACGTGAGGCTTTGAAGCGTTTTTAATCAATTTTGTTGTGACTCACTGGGGGTGTTAGTGTATTGGGGGTGTGTTTTGTGCGTGCCAGGGTCTACCCTTGCGTCTTGGTGCTTTCAACGGCGACTGTTGCATGTTGCTGGCGCTGCTATTACCGCTGCGGCAGCGGCGGCACCCGAAGCGCTCAGTAAAACCGGCACATAGTCATAAAGGGTATTTCACTAAATGCTTACTAAGGTGGGGCGCACACACACACACATACTAAGCAAAGTCTGTTGTCTGTTTGCATAAATGCCAATGTCGAGGGAGGGTTAGGCGCCACACCCTCCATGGAAGCAGTTTGTAGGCAGTAACACAAACATTTTTAGCTATGGTGGCCACAATAAATTTTCATTTGTTTACCGTGTGTAATTAGAAAATTAAAACCCAGTTTATATGCCACCACCACCAGCAAGCAACACAGCAACACACAGACACAACAGCAACATGGCCATTAACAAAGCAAACATCAGTGGCCAACGGCTCACCAATTGACCAGCAAAACCAAAAGCAATAGCAACTTAGGGTGGCCTTGTTTAATGGTATTTTCATGTGTGGCATTGTTGTTGCTGCTGCTGGGGTTGCTTTAAATATTAAATAAAATTTGTGCCGCACAAGCGACAGTTGCCAAAACCGTGTATAAATTGTTAAGCTCGAATTTCAATATCTATAATTTTTTTGCATTTTCACGCTGGGCTCCTCAGCAAACATTTTTGGCGGATAACAATTTGTAGCTCCCTCGGCTCGCACCGGAAAGGAAGATCGTGTAAACCACATAAATGTAAATTTTACAGCTCGCTGCTTTTATGGCGCCCTTGTCAGAGACAGAAAAAAGGGGGAAATGGAAAAGTGGAAATTTTTATGCGTAAACACGTCGCAGAGACAACCGCAGCAACGTTTCGCCTGCAGGCAAAAAAACCAAAAACTCATAAAATTGCATTCAAATTTTACGAAAACTTGGCGACAGCAGCAAATATGAAACGCAATGAATATTGAAAAAGGCAACTGCCTGACATTTGTAATAGTTCCCGCAATTTTTGTTATATTGTTAGGTTTCCAAGTAAATTTAAAAAAAAAAAACTACATTAGAACGCTTTAGGCGAGAGTCAACGGTCAGGGAATATCCTTTAACCAAATTCACCCATGCATTCTTTAATTAAAATTAGCATATATTCAATTTATATTAATTTGACTATATCAGACTGCCTGGCATTTGTAAGAGTTCCCACAACTTTTGTTATATTGTTTGGATTCCAAGTAAATTCTAAAAAATACGGTTTAGTCGGGAGTAATCGGTTAGCAGATACCCACGCAATCATTAGAACTATTAAGCATATATTAAATTTGTATTTTTAAAACAAACAAATGGGTT
>SCDS01003804.1:2017-17964 GCA_004149465.1 Drosophila nigromelanica
ATAATATTTTTGAAGAATTTAACTGATGAACATCGAGCTTAATAGATATTTAATGCGTTATGCGATATGCGATTTTTATATTTGCGATATTTACATTTACTTATATTTTCGAAATAATATACAATATGATATTTTCCCCGATATTAATATCGGACCCTTGTTGTCGATATTAATCCATAGTAGCGATATTAAAACAAATCAAAACGTCGATATATTGATTATAACAAATTTAACTCGTTTTTTACGATATTTCGATGTACCTCGATCGGTTCTTATAAATAATTCGGGTTTTTTTTGGGCAGACCGCGAACAACAAGGCAATTTGAAAAGGATATACATGACTATAGTCTGTAGTTTCAACAGGGCAGATATACTCTTTTCACTTGTTCTAAAGAACAAGTTCATAAATATTTCTACATAAATATATCATAAATAGCATAACGCATAATTGAGTTCATAATCGACATTTAAAAACTCACCAGGGCTGCAAACCCATAAAAAGTTGTCGTTGGTTCGGTTCACGGTTTGAATTATTGCCTCGCCTCTCGGCACATTTCGAGAACCAATCAACTAATATATTTTTTGATTTCACTTCTAATTTGGGTCTTAAATTCAGATATTTTGGCAATAATAAAAAACGTACTTAAGAATTATGTTTATTACCTTTAATTGAACTCAGAAAGGCGATGGTACTAAAAATAATAATCACAAAGGAATATATATAGTTACATCGATTGAATAAATAATTAAATTAATTTAGCTTACATCAGCAATACTCCTGCAAGGGTATTTAATCTTCGGTCATCCGATGACACCAAAACTTTTTTACTTAGTTGTAAGTTTCTTAAAATCAAAGTTTTCTAACTAACTAACTAGAAATAGTTAGTTAGTTCTTTTCTATTTATTAAGTGTTGTAAATCCTTTTGACAATTACTTTTCTGCAAGTCCGACAGCTTCAGTAGATAAGTTCTATCTTTATGTAAATAATTCTTAAGTTTCCCAAAAACTTTAGATCTACCGTTTCGTAAAAGCCTAAAGCCCACCTCTCTTAGACGCAGTTTCTAAATTCTGGGAACCCAAACTAAATCTTTTCCTTAACTTTGTACCCATTCTACCGGAAATATAACGGAACCTTCAATTTTTCATTTGGTTGAAAGTACATTTCCTAACTTGAAGCCCGCTTTTCACCATAAATCGATTTTAATTTATTTCATTTAATTTCCGAATGATCTATTTAAAAGGCCTGCATGTGGCGCCCCTCTTTCGAGGCGCAATAAAAATGTGATATGTGTTGTACTATTATGTTAATTTGAAATGATCTTGATTTGTGAAATAAAACTCGTTTGTGAACTGGTTCTCGTATCGTGTTCGCCTCAGCGCACAGAAGCCGCTTTGGGAAACCAGTCTTTAAAATAAACTAACATATCTTTAATCACATTGAATGTTGTTTAGTGTTCGCTTGGTTCTAGAAATCGAAATCGAGCAAATCTAATTTTTAAAGTATTTTGAAGTGTTAGTTGTAAAAAAAAACAATATATGAGATTGTTTCATATAAAGGAGTTAGTTGAAAAGTGGCTAAAAAAAAAAACCAAACGGGAATATCCGACTATAGATACCCTGTAACCAGCTGCGAGCTGTGTTAAAACACTCTTAATGTTTTGCAAAATAACACTTTAAATTAACAATTATTAGATAAAAATTATTTTTCCATCACTGTATGGAATCAGAGAGGATCATAATCCGCCTGTTACATACATTTGCACAAAATCGTTATACCCCTGCTTACCCATTTGCAATGGGTATCAAAACATTTACAAAACCAAAGGAATTTTGTTGCATTTAAAATAACGTTTTCAATTACCGGACAATTCCAATTGGATAAACGAATTTAAATAATTGCAATAAAATGCAACAAAGAGAAATAAATACATTTTCAAAAATAATTGAGGTATAACGGGACACTTACCTACGTTTGGCGAGAGCTGCTGTCAGCCCCTCCCACTCTGCCTCCGCCTCGGCCTCCACGCTCCCAATAATCATTGATTTCGATGTTTCAGTGCAGCTTCCCTTTTTTTATTTTTATTTATTTGCTCTTTTGTCTTATAATCAGCGCAAAACTCTAGCTGACCATTAACCGCAATCAGCACCCGTCCAAGCGCTCCCCCCACCCCACCCCCTAAAATCAGGCCTAATGGGCGAGAGACGCTCGTTGCTATGAAACCCACTTGGGACTAATTATTAGTTTGCCATTCCGTGTTCCAGTTCCAATGCCGATTCCATCTACCGTTCATCTCATCAGCGCGTAGTGAATGCGAGCGAGACAGCAATTGCGTTGTCGTCACATATCGCAAGAGGCGAATTCGACAGTATTCGCAATTTGGGTGAGGGGGGTTGGCTCCGTAGGGAGGGGGCGGACAAAGGCGCACACAGGCAGGTCAATCAAATTTTTAGGCTCAGATTAGAATGCTTACACACACACACACACAGACACATACACATATATTCGTTTTACATCTAGTAATGAACTGTACTTTTCTGCAGCTCCTTTTAATTGTGTCAAATGCGAAATCTGCACAACTTGTCAATCGCATCAAAGGAAACAACAACACGAACAACAAAGAAGTCCCGAATTCCAATAAGAATTAGGCAGGCTGTAAAAGCTTCAAGCACACACAAACACACGCACAAAACACACTTCAAAGCAAAACCATTTGCATCATTGCGCTCTCTCGCACTCACAATCGCAGTCACTCTCCTTCTTTCTTTTTCACTCTCTCGTTTTGCTCCACGCGGCGCGGCGTTGACGTCGCTGTCGCTGCTACTGCTGCTGCTTTGAGCTGTCTTTTGTGCCGTTTTCGCTTTCGTTTCTCTGCAGGGGGGCCGGTCCGGCAGGTGCCGTTTCTTGTGCACTTGTTTGTTTGATAAGCGCGGCGGCTACGATCATCGCTGCTGCTGCTGCTGTTGTTGTTGTTGTTGTTGCCGCTGCTGATAAGAATAGTCGGCACACTTTGATGCTGCCTAGCTAGACTGCAAATAAAGCGGCATTTGTTGTTGCGTTGCTTTTATGCCTTGCACATTTGTCACCCATGTTGAAGGGGTATATTGAAGTTGATCAAATGTTTGTAACAGGCAGCAAAAGTATAGTATGGATTATGATCAGCAATATATACGTATATACATATATAAATATGTCGATCTATATAACGATTTATAGTTTCTAGTATAACAACAAATAAATATGAAAGGTTCAAACACGTATACGGTCACTTAAAGTACCAGTTACCAGTTACGGGGTATCGTCTAGTCGAACACACTGAACGTAAGCACTTTTACTCGTTTTATTTTCTTGTGTTTTTGTGTTTATCACAAGCGATAAATTCCGCTGAAGAAGTAGACGGCGCACCGCAAGATTACCGTTGAAGGCATTAATAAAATTAATAATAAAGACAACAGGTAAATAAAACACATGTGCAACACAAAGCGCAAAGTGNAAAAATTAAAAAAAAAGACAACAGGAAAATAAAAAAAATGTGCAACAAAAAGCGCAAATTGAAAAGTTTCAGAGGAACCCAACGAAAAAAAAAAAAAAACAACAATTCAAAACAAGACTGAAAAGAGCAGATAAGCATGATTTATTTGACGACTGCATGTGTTTGTGTTTGTGTGTGTGTGTGTGTGTACAATGCAAAATACGTCGCAGGTTCGATTCTTCTTTCGGCACTTTTATCCACCATTGCTCTCATGTGTGTGCGTGTGTGTTGGTGCCAAGTCATTGTACTTGTGTAAGCTGCAAGTTTTGTTGTCGCCGTCGCCGTTGTCGCATTACAACTTTCAATTTCAATTGCCAAATGCTCTCGCCGAGCCGCGCATTATGCTAGGGCACGTACTACGAAGGCTGGGGGCCACCCAACTAGAAAATGCGAACGCCAAGCTCTTATGGAGCGCTTGCTCTCTTTCTCTCTCTCTCTCTCCCTCTCTCTCTAACTCTCTGTCTCTATTTCTATCTCTTACGCCGTACTCTCACGTACACACGTCGCCTTGTGTCAGCTTCGTGAACACTCATTCGGCTCGATTTTCGTTTCGTTTCGTTTCGTTACGCTGCTGCTGCTGTGTCGCCGCTGCTGCTGCTGTTGCTGCTTCTTGCTTGCGCTGGTCTCTGTCTGTGAGCCGTTTCGAGCGCGTTGTTCGTTCCGTTGCCGTTTCGTTTTCATCATATAACTTTGCTCGTGCGGCAGTTCGTGCGACTTTTCCCATGAAAAAATTGTATATTGTTTAAAAAAAAATTAAATAATAAACGCACATACAATATATTTATTTAACGCACAAAGCCTAACTAACGGATGGAAAAAAAGCAAACAAATAATACGTGAAACTTTCACTAAACGCGCGGGCGCCTTTTTTTTTTTTTTGTTGTTGTATGAAATATATTTTGTAATTGTTGGTGCCTGCTAAAAATGTTGTGCCGTAGAGCGAGTTGAGCGGTGTTGTGCTGTCGCCGGTGGGTGGGCTGTGGGGTGTTGGCGAGCAACAGTAGCCAACGTCCAATCGAGCGGATAATTCGCGAAGTGTGCATAACAATAAAAATTGCAATGCACAAGTGCAAAAGGCGAAAGGCGAAAACAAGTGGAACAGACAAATAAACAAAACGCAGCAGCGGCCGCACTCACACACACGCACATACGTATAAACTGACTGAGCGGGAGAGCAAGTGTGAGAGAGCGCCGCCACCCAGAGAGAGCGAGAGAGCAAGAGGCAGCGGAGAACGCGTGAGCAGCTACTAAAAGTGCAAACTAGCGTAAGACAACAACAACAACGAATGAAATTAATTAGAAGCAGAATAACAAAAAAAAAAAAAAAGTACCCAACGACCTCATGGCGAAAAATTTTAATGTTTTAAATTAATTGCGGCCGAGACGCGATAAAAAAAAGCAAATAAAAAAGCAACAACAAAAGTCGACAAAACCGTTGATTTTTATCGCGCGCCGTAAATGTGAAAAACGTTAAATGAAAAGCAGCAGCAACAACAACAAAGCGCCACTCAATGAAAATCTTAGCTAGCGCCCAAGTACACAGCGTGTGTGTGTGTGTGTGTTTATGTGTGTGTGTGCACAGCCGCCTTATAAAACGGCGCTAAATTGACATCGTCCCAAATTGTCGCGTGGCTGTTTGCTTCGAATTTGTATTTGCACTTGAAAAAGCAAGAGACAGACACACACACACACACACACAACACACGTACGCACGCACGCACGCACATACAAGCGAACATACGTGCGTATATATGTATGTACACAGAACATAGTCAGAATTAGAGAGAGTCAAAGAGCATCGAAGTGTACATACCCTATCCTTTTTTTTAATTATCCCATATAGGCAGTCCATGCGTCTAAAAATAAAACCAATTTTAGTTATAAATATAAATGATTTTTTTTTAATATATACCACATATTCTATACATATGTATGTATATATAAAAAGAAAATCCAAAAATAATTATTAAATATACATACATATATAAATTATTTACTCTTATATGTATATATACTGTTCTTTATAAATACGGTATTTTTTGTGAAATATCTTAAAATGTTCACCCATTTTTCACAGCTGAGAGCGGATCTCATCAGATCTCTACTATACTAGGTCAATAAACCATTTACAAGGCTTTCAGCTTTTTTGTAATCTATCTAAAGCTCCCATATTAGCATATAGCATTGAGGTGTTTCGCCATTCCAAAATGAATGAGTGACAATTTTGATACACTCAAAACTTCTACTTAGAAAATTTCTGGTTACAATAATTGCGTGAATGGGTAAAAGAGACGCTTATAATTTTCGCTTGCTCGCACTGATTGGATTCTTCTGGCTGTTTTATGCTCGCTTTTTTTCTGCTGCTGCATGTGCACGTTTGCCCAAATATCGTTGCATTCCCATTCCATTCCATTCCGCATTCGTCTCTTAACAACTTGTGATCTCTCAGCTGTGTGCATTTTTTTTGTCTATTCCCTTTTAAACTCTTGTGCCTTTGAGTGAGTTTCGCCTTAAAGGCGACCCAAAATCAACTCAAGCTGAAAAGGGTGGGCGGAGTGGGCGGTTGGCGGGGGTGGCAGCGCAGACTTTTTACTTCTATTTCAACTAATTTGATATCATTTCTGCTGCTGCTGCTGTGCATTCAAACGAAAACGAGAACGAAAATCAAATCAAATCAAATTGAATTTTCAGCACAGCGCCAGCAACAGACAAGGGGCAGGATATAACGTGCGCCCACCCCACCCTCAACCCACAAGCATATTGTACATAAGGTTGAATGGATCAGTGAATCAGTTGCTGGCTTCTTCTTCTTATTCTTCTTTATTTTCTTGTTCTTCTTCTTCGTCTTCCAACACTGCTCACTGAGCGTCATCTAAGGCGACGCGTTGTTGCCGCACTTCTGCACAGCAGCAGCTTCTGCCTACCCCCTACCCCCTACCCCCGTTTTAAACTGCTGGCTTAACTCTATCGGCAGCGCTGCCGGCGCTGATTTCTAAAATGTAATTTACCGGCCAGCAGCTGCTCGGCCTGCCGCCCCTGCCTGCCCCCACCACCCCCTCCACCATCGCCATGGTCAACATTTGTATTCTATTTATTTGGCCGGCGCATTTCTATTTGCTGCTTGGCTTGGCCGATGCGACGCGTAAATTAAAAGCGGAGGCCAAAATAATAGTAAACAAACAGTGGGAATGAGTGGAATGGCACAGTGACCAAGGGCGATGTGAAAGAGAGAGTTATGCTGTCAACGCCAGCGTCGACATTACCGTCAGCTACAGCTTCGTCGACGTCGACGCCTTGTGCTTTGCATAAGCCAAACGCAACAACTTTTTACCTAAACAAATCAAAAAGTTTTTTAGGAGCCCACGCCAAGGGACATGAAAGGACAACACTTTGTCTGTTTCTATCTGTGTGTGTCTGTGTACAGAGAGAGGAGCTGCAGCGGCAGTTGCTTTAACTTTGTCTTCTTTTGCGTCTTCTTCTTCTTTTTTGGTTGTTTATCGTCTTGGGAGTGCGGGCAAGCGTTGGTGAAGTGCGGCAACATCGCCAACTGCAGCTTTCGGCCAATATTTTTGAGCAACAATTAAGGCAAACGTAATTTGATTAGGCACCAGTTGAGGCAACAGAATCTTTTCAAACTTAATATATGCAGTACGATCGTAGGGACGACAGATAAAATATATACATACATATGTATATTCATATATACATATATTAGAATATATATTAACTGTTATGTGATAATTATTCATGCCAAATGGTTATTCTTATAACTTGGTCAAAACTTTACCGATTTTCATGATGTTTATGATTTTACCTCTAGATTGTTTTTGCATTTAAATTTAATTCATATTTGAAAATAATTTTTTGTTGTTCTTTTTCCAACAATTCCTTCCTTTTTTTAATTTGGAATCGCGAAATTTTATTTTTAATCGATTGCGGGTACCAAAATTAGTATAAAAACCGTACTTTAAAAGTAATTCTGGGGGGATCGATTTTTCTGTCAAAAATCATGCCATAATACACAAAATTTTCGACATGTAAAGCTGTCGAAATCAACTTGGTAGATTTCAAAGTCTCATTACTTGGTGAAAACTTAAACGATTTTTATAATGTTTACTACTTGAATCATGGTTTTACATCTAGATTCTGTATTTAAATAAAAATGCGTATTTGTAAATTCCCCTTTTTACAGCACAAGTACGAAGGTGTAGTGTACCTTGTAAGATAGTAGCAGGGCAGGTACCCTAAACAAGCTATATCTTGCAAACACCAACTATCCCAGAGAAAGTTGCGAAATTTTATTGGTTACGGTACCATAAACATTTATCAAAAACGTTACTATGTGCAATGTGCAATCAAGAGCTTTTTTATATATACATATAATACATGTATTAAAACTTGAATGATTATTTTGTTAAAGAAGGGAAGGGTATTTCAGTTGCCTGCGTTTGCTTGTCGCCTTTTTCCATTTGCTTGCTAAAAAATTTCGCTTTGGTGAGTGCTCTGAATATGAATGATGAATGTCCGAGTGTCTGTTTCGCACTTAGCCAGTTATTCGCATAGAGCTCGGACGTGTCCAAGCAAGCTTATCGACGTTTTCAATAATATGTAAAATGTACACACATATCTATATATGTATATATACACATATCTATATATACATACATACATATATGTACACATATGTATATACATAATATTTATATATTTATATGTACATTTACCATTATCATTTTTGTCGGAGTTCTCTCAAATTAAGCTATCACCTACACCTGTCACGTACTGCCTTAGCGGTGATTATTCAACAACGAGAGCGAATACCGTTTGGTACTTGTTTGTCTCGCCCAGTTCGTGATATTCACTGATATTGATATGAGCAATATTTTGAACGCCACTGTTTTGCAGCTAACCTCAATCGATCGGCACTCACGCACATTCACATAAACGCTTTATTTTCACTGATTTCAAGATTTGTGCTTTATTTTGGTAATACCCATTGCAAATGGTTAGGTAAGGGTATATTCGTGTTGTTCATAAACAGAACCGTTTAAAATCATAATCAAGGTCAACAACGAAGAGAGATAAAATTAGACAAAAAAAAAATGTTTTATGCATAACCTGATCAAGTTTTACGTCAATTTATCGATATGTGATTTGAAAAACGATAATAAATTAGATTTTAAGCGCGGCTGACATAAATCGTAGAGAAACCGAAATTGGTATAAAGATTATCGGATAAAAAATATTTGGTAGTTGATTTTCACACTGCCAAATCTAAAGCGATTTTCATAGCAATTAGCAGTTGGCTTATGGTTGTGTACAGAGTATCCTCCTGGTTGAGCATTTTCGACTAAAATTCTTCTACCTGTTTGCTGCTACACCGACTGATATTATAATTGTTGCTGTTGCTTTTTGTTGTATGTTTTTTTTTTGGTTATTTTTTTTTTTTGGTAGCGTTTTTTCCACTCATATTGATTTATGATGCTACAGTTATAGAGATTTATACACTGCTAATAAGAACGTGCCCACTGATTAACATTTTTATGTTCGTGTTTTTGTCTGTGAATTTTAATTTATATTTTTCTTTTTTTTTTTTAATTAAACAAAACCTCTGAGCTAGAAATAATTTATAATATATGTATTATGCATACACATATTTATTTTGTATGTATATTTTAAGCCACTCTGTTGAAGCAGATCTATACAGAGGGCATACAGAACTGATCTTAAGATCCGATAATTCAACTTTAAAAAAAACCTTGATGAAATCTCTTATTTTTATAATAATTAACAAAGATTGACAAATAACTAGTCATTTATTTCATATATAGTGTTGAAATAGATGTTAATAATGAAAATATCTGTTTATACAGATATGTAGTAAAATATTAGGTTTAATTTCTTAAAAATAGCATCTCTCTCTTTCTATTATTTTTCTCTCTATCGTAACCGGTGATAGATTAAGTGATTGATTGATTGACTGACCAAGGCAGCCACTCAAATCGCTCTGATTGACTAAATGTGCGCGTTGTTCGGTTAGCTTGCAATTTTTATGCAGTTGCGATTTATTGGCCAATTGCATTAGCATGCCAAACGTTGAGAGACACACCCACAGCTACACACCCACACACACACACGCGCATACCTACTAGCATACAGCACCCTCGTCCATTGCTGCCCCGCACAACTACAACTAAACTCGTACAAGAATTTATTGATTTTGTTTTGGCGGTTTTGCAGTTTTAGCTTCCATTTTTAGCTAGTTTTTTTTTTCTCTGCTTCCATAAATTTTTATTTTTTTTTTAGCTTATTTGCCATTTACACTAAAAGTTGGCCAACACACACAGAGACACACACACGCTTACGCACGCATTCCGGCCGCTGGCCAATTCCGGGCTTCGGGAGTCCGGGTCTAGGTTCGGTTGCGTTACTTTAGCGATAAAATTTTTATTTATTGATTTTCATTTATGCTCTCCATGCGGTGTTTCGCCCACTAAACAGCTGCTACATGTTTTATGCGCGACCAATCCACCCAACCCCCCCACCCTAACCAAGTCAACCACCAACCCCAACCCCAACCCCAACCCCCCGCACAGCTTCCAACTGAGCGAATGCTGTGCCCATAGAGAAACCACTGTCGCCTAAATAAAACCACCGACACCGCGTTGAGCAATTACATGTTTTACCTACCAATAACGAATTTTATGGCCCTTTGTCCGTGAAAAAGTGGGAAATGGAACCTTTTTCGTAGCGCCGAACTAGGCATATAAAGCCGACCTATATCTGTCCATCCACAATATTAAAAACAATTTGAAATTGCAATGTTTTCAGTGCAACTCTCAAAGTCGAATTGCGAGTTTAAATTAAATCAAAAGAACAAAAATAAATAAATAAATATGTATATATACACATTTATATATAAAAACATCGATCTGGCTAGTTCCGAAGATTTTATGACCTTTGATGAATATTCATAAAAGGGAATTACATTCATTAAAAAAAATTAAAAACCTTCTTTAAATATAAAATGTTGTGTTCAAGTTAACAAATTTTGAGCTTATCCAGATTTTAACAATGTTTTGTGCTTGATGTAGGCACATACTTCTAGGTTTTTCATAAGCGATGAGGAGGGAGTACGTCCGTACGGAGGATCCCATGATCGACAGAGTCTATCGTCGTACTGCAAACCATCTGCATCTTTAACGCAGCCCTTCGACTAGTTCACTTGCCAGTTGCCTGGAAGATAGTTTGTTGCTTAAAAGTTCCTTAGCCAACTGTAATCTTATCGTACAATAAGCCACACAGGCTTCCTCTCCAGAATCAAGAGCAAATTGAATCCGCAGCTCTTTAATATCCTTTCCTTTTTTCTTAACTGAGAGAACCTTTCAAGTAGAGGCATGCTCTTTACATATGACATGCCCACTGTAAATAAAGTCTCATCGATTATTCGACAGGATCTTCCTTGGCAATCCTTGCCAAGAACAAATGTGTATATGAAGCAACTGCCACTCTGCAGGAGCAGCTCAATCATTCCGAAAACTGGGCTTGCAGTGAATTGTTTACTTGGCTGTTATCAAATATTGATTTAATTTCCATTTGTTAATAATTCCAAGTGAAGTGAAATTCAACGAATATTCTTAGCCTCGAGCGCCTCACAAATAAACTGCGAAATTTTCATAATTATAATTATTAACTATTTACATTATATAAAATTCTTAGTTAGAATTTTCCCATTCTCAGCGTAATATTAATTGCAAAATTCCTAAGAGCTTTGCGCTTTTTTCTATTTTGCTGATGTTGTTGGGTGTTTGTGTGTGTGTGTGTGTGTATGTGAGTGGGCAGAGGTATATCATTATATATGTAGGTAGATAATTGAAAAATTTGATTAAAAAATAGCTAAAAATCCAAGCAGAGGCAGCGGCAGCGGCAGCGGCACACGACGAGTCGCTGGAGAAGCTGCCCACCGCACTGATGGTCATGGAAACTGTCTGAAGGATGCTCAGGGTTCCAACTTTTATATCTCTTGCAGGGGCGGGATAAGGAGAATGAGAATGAAAAGGAGAAGGAGAATGTTGAGAGCAGGAGTGTCAGCCGTCTAAGGATCCAGGGTTCCGCATTTCTGGGGCTTTCAGGTGAAAGTTTTGTATCTGTTGCTGTGGGCAACAACTTTGGGGCGTGTGTGTTAAATTATTATGAATGGGCCGCGGCCTTCCGAATGGATGCCAGCGTCCCGATGCACTATGGGGCTAAATCACATTTTTTTGGGCATACAAAAGTATCACAAATATAAAGTGAGATTTTATAGCTCTAAAGTGACTATTTTATAGATAAGTTTTTACAACACAATTGAAGATAAATTGATCAAATTGATCTTTAAATCTCAGAAAAAAAATGTTTGTGACACTCCTTTAAGATTTTTATTGATCCATTTCTAATAAACGACAAATAAACGACAAACTTTACTTTTCATAAACTGAAATCAAAAATCGGACATAAAAATTGCCGCATTTATTAGCATTTTTAACCCACAAAATATGTCCACTTTACCCATAGTACTTTGGACTGCTCCTAGAAAATTTCTTACGAAATGTCATATAGATGTCTATCTCTCCAGCTCTGGCTCTCCCTCCCTCTTTCTAGAGCTTCACACATACATATATATGTATGTTTTATTATATATATGTATATTTTACATATGTAGATAGATAAATATATGTACCAGCTTTTTCGGTTCGAAGCATTTTGCATTTGGCTCGCTTTCATCTTTTGTTCGTTCCAAAACTTGAAATTGTTCATTTATTAAAACATCTTTATTATTATTCTTTATTGCGCACTTTTTGATGCCACACTTGTCGACTTAAGGGGGGGGGGAGGATGATACGGGATGTGTCTAGTAGATTGATGTCTCCTACAGTCGCCTTGGCACATTGTCGACAGGCCGGCATGTGGATTTTAATTTCCGTTTTCCGTTACATGCCGCTGTCATCGTTATCGTCATCGTCATCGCTGTCGTTGTCATTGTCATTGCTTTTATTGTTGCTGTTGCTGTTGTTGTTGTTGATTTTGTAGCTCCGGATTAAGCCTGCGTCGCATAGAGCTTAACGAGCGGCATTGTCCTGTGCTTGGCACATACCTAACCAATTTGTTGAATCAAAATTTATTCGAAAGCATATTTTATTTTGCGTTTATCAACACCCCTGTTGTGAATATTATACCACACTTGTTTGATGGTTAAAATAGGTTAATTGTTTAATGGAGATTCCTTGGAGATGAATATAAATATTAATATGATAATTAATATAAATAATTGAATCTGAATTAAATTTGTATTTTGAATGTGACTACCAAAATAAATATAAATACAAATATAGCTATAAATATAGTTATGAACATGGCTAAGAATAATTATGAACATTAATATAAATGTGAATTTTAATTTAATTGTCAAACGGAAACTGACCAGTTATATAAATAAATTATAGTTAATGGCAACTGAACAATCAGATTCTGGTTTCCAACACGAGCGTTGACATCATTTTATAAAATACAGCTTATTAACAAATAATACTTATATATTTGTGCATTTACGAGTCAAATTCAGAGCAAACAACAATGAATAATGCACTCTTATTAATCTATCTATATATGTAGGAGCACACGATTCGTACTGAATTATTTGCTGAAAACCTTTTGTGTTAAAAATTGTATATAATTAAACTATAATTATTACGACAGCAACAATTGTGGCCCATACAGCGATGGCAACGCCCAAACAGAATCGAGTTTGGGATCGCGTGACTGTTGACAATTGCATTGCCCGATTGCTGTTGACCGACCGATGGCAAAGCCAAAGTTGAGTGCAGCTTTCTTGTTGCTGTTGTTGGTGGTGGTTGGTGGTGCTGGCCATCACCTTGTGGCCTGCCCTGACTACACATGTAATACAAACATTTTGTCATCAATCTGTCAGCTCGGTTTGAGCCACTGACAGTTGACCATTTTGCAAGCTGGCAGCACTTGGCTTCACTCCATCTCTTCATTCCTTGCCGCACCGCAACTCAGCACTAGAGCAAAACAAATTTCCATTACCATTTCCCTCAATGTCTTTCAGGCAATGTTGTTTGGCAAAAACTTTTGCCGAGCAATCATCTGCGGGCCGGGAAGTATTTCAAATTGCATAAAGTCGCTTTGCTGTTTGTGCTCAAAAAGATTTCAATTAAAGTTCTGCACCACTCCACCGCCTCCCCCCCGTCAGCTTCTTCTTTTTTC
The DNA here is from genome assembly GCA_004149465.1 of Drosophila nigromelanica. NCBI lineage: Eukaryota > Metazoa > Arthropoda > Insecta > Diptera > Drosophilidae > Drosophila > Drosophila nigromelanica. Next base: position 15,814 of record SCDS01003804.1, read on the forward strand.
AGTTGGCATAGCAGCTGTCCCTGTCGAATGAACCAGTTCTTTGAATACAAAATTCGGCTAACCAAAGAACTCGCAATGACAGCGACAGGCGAAGATGATCTAAAAGCGGCAAAAGAGATAATAGATATGGGTATTGAGACCAACACACAAATACTGACTTCAACAAAATTTAAAAGCTGATCAATATGACAGTGTGACCAGTTGAACGTTTAATTGAGGTAAATATTTGTTTTATTTGCTGAAAATAGTTCAGATGAAGAATTTAAATGAAAAACAACACAATATAAGAAGTATTTTTATGCAAATGAAGAATATATTTCAACTAAAAACTAAAAATTATTCGATTAAATGCCAAAGGCTTTTTCGAATATCAACATAAATTTCGAAAATGGCAGCTTCTAAAACTGGTTTTTCAGATTTCTTATTGAGGGTAGAAAGACTTGAGTTGACCTTTTGTGGCTGTTGGCAGCTTTAACGATGTGTTAACTTATTGAATATCAACATTTTGGGGGCGTGTACTGCGGCCACTGGCCGCCCATTGTCTCAGCTGATGGCGCAAGAGCGAGACAAAAAGAGAGTGACCGCGCGAGCGAGCGAGATGGACGAATCTAAGTAAATAAAAACGTGCGCTGCATGACATTAAAGTTGATCTAATGACCGCCTACGTGAGTTGACTGCCCAACGGGCTTCTTATTTATGGCCAAGCGGTTCAGCGGGCCGTCCGGGGGGCCGGCGCAGATGTAAGGGAAAAGGGGCGTGCCCATTAATGGATACAAAGCGGATTAGCCAACTGGCGGAATTCACGGCCTTGTGGTGTGGCGGGGCTCCCGGCTCCCAAAAAAATAAAAAAAGTAAATAAATAAAATAAAATAAAAATAAATACATGCACATATATTTATATGTACATATATACATCTATATGTATATGTAAAATATATGTATTTAAGTGAAAGAGCATTTTTAATGCAAATTGTTAAAATGCCAGGACGAGAGCGAGGTCTCATCGAAAAAACAAAATAAATAACATTCACAGGACCACAGCGCTCTTTTGTTACGGGCGCGCTTATTGCGCAAACACAATCAAATTATTACTGAGGGGTAGCAGAGTAGGGGGTGGAGGGGGGGGGCTGTCAAAGAATTGTGATGATGCTGGGGGTGAAGGGGCCGACGGCGGTTCCGGCACGGCCTCTGAAAAGGACGCATGCAAAGCCATGAAATAGAATTAAAGCACTTAAAAATTTTCATTGCATATATTCAGGCGCGCAGACAAACTGCGATATGAGGTGGCAGCATTACACACACGCACACACATACACACACGCACACACATACACACACACACACACATGCACATTGAGCTATCGTGTGAGTGAGAGATTGTTTTACTTATTTTTTTGGCAGCGGCAACGCATAAATATTAATAAAGACATCAAGAATTGATTGGATCGAACTGCTTAGAGATGGGCGCGTGATATATTCAGGCTGGCCCGATTTTTAATCTACACAGGAAATTGTTAAATTTACCAAAAATCTGTCCTTGGCTGCAAGCATTAAAGTATTACAATATTTGTACTCTGTGAACAAAGTAGAATTTTACTTCATCAATTTTAATTAAAATGCATTTTATAAAAATGGTGACTACAAAAAAACGACATTTATCCTAAAATGTTATAGTGTAATGTATGAGTGTTGTCGTATATTTGTTGATATATACATATTTTTGATCATGATGTTGCTTTATGTTTTAAGCAAAAATTGTTTCGTGCACGATCAATTATGCAGTCTTCTTACGTGGCGCAATTGGATGTGTGTATGTGTTTTTGTTGTTTTCAGAGAAATGAATCGAAAAGGCTGTAAGGGAAGGGGCCGTAAAGGGAGAGTTGAGTTCTTCGCTGTTTTTGGCTTAATGAGTTGCGCAAATGAAATGCAAACAAAAATATGTTAAAATTCAATTTTAACTTGAACCAGCAGTCAGAATAAAACCAAAACGCAGCTTACACACACACACACACACACACACACACATAGAAAACTTTGTGCAAAGGTTGTTGATGTAATGCGGGTGGGTGGGCAGCGCGAGGGGCAGCTTTAGCAAGGGCTGACAAACAGCTGTAAATTGTGCGGTCGCCTAATGGCGTTTGGCTTGATGTT
>SCDS01003818.1:0-11796 GCA_004149465.1 Drosophila nigromelanica
TTTTTATTTTTTTTTTTTGTAGTCGCTCGTAAAACAAAAAGAGGCGCGTGTTTGTCTGGTCTTTGGGGGGTTGCACGGGGCGGAGGTTCAGATCATAAAGGGGGCGTGGGGGGCTAGCGCGGTGCATTTGCCGCCGCGCGTGTAGACAACTCAAGTGGCCCGAGGCGTCTCAAGTGCATAAACATCAATACACACACACACGCACACACACACACACACACACACACACACACACGCACCCACAACGAGAGAGGCAATATACGACCCGCACATGCCGCGCATTTTTCACAGTTTATTTGCAATCAGTTTTGCAGTTGCATTTACTACAAAATACTATAGCTATATATAGATGTAGATGTAGATACAGATATAGATGGAGGTATATTTATATAGAGCTCGCTTGTAGTATTATAGCCATAGATATAACTATATTTATGGGCCATAATTTGGACAGGTGCAAGCCATTTTTTTTATATACATTGACATTCAGTCAACTGTTAACAGGAAGTTAACCGTTCTGTCAAACGTATCGTAAGAAACCGTAGAATATTCATTATCAAAAGGTTCAATAGGGCTTCGTTAGACAGATTATACGTAAATATGCCTGCTCAGATTGTTGGAAATTAGCGTAGACTGCAAAAGTATCGATAGCGAATTATTTTTCATTTATATTAATTATTTTACTATTTTTAAAATCATTATTTTTAATTTATATTAAACAGTTCATTCATTCATGCACACTTATTATTGTTGTTTGGAAAACTTGAATTGAGTTTAATCAAATTTACTTCTAAATCAGTTCGTAATCAGGTGCTAACGACTGCGCCATACTTTAGCCACAGTGCCAAAGAACCTTTTGAGAAACAAAAAAATCGAAGTGATTTCTCAACTGTGACTTATAGAAATATGAAGTTAAGGCGTGAATATTTTTGGCTTTATCTTTTGAGATCCGCAGTAATTTACTAAGCTAACTAACCGTGGGACCTAATGATTTTGGTTTTTTACCCACTCAGAAATATCAAGAATAAAACAGTTTTATTATAAAAAAGAAATTCAGTTTATTAACTAATTGATTTCTGCAAATGATTTGTTTGAAATTTTACCTTAATAACTTAAGAAATTTTTAATGATATATTTTATTTTTTATTAGTTTTGTACATTTCATTTCATTTGATTTTCTGTTAATATCTACTTGATTTCTTAGAATTCTCTGTTTGGAAATTGAGATTAATAAATTTAGACAGTTTTTAATGATATGTTTGATTTTTTATGAGTTTTGTACATTTCATTTAATTTGATTTTCTGATGACATCTACTCGATTTCTTAAAATTGTTTGTTTGGAATTTGAGTTTAATAACTTGAGACATTTTTTAACAAAATGTTTATTTTTTATTAGCTTTATACATTTCATTTAATTGCATTTTCTGAAAATAAAAATGTATCACATGCGTTTTCTTTGACGAATTCTAGGAAACATATCTATTTTTGTCAAATATTATGATCTATTATGTGTATTTTCAACCACAACATTTTTGAATGAATTTTAAAAAAAAAATGTATTTCTGAACTTAATCACTTTTTTATGATCGGTTATAATAATTTTCTTTAATAGTTTTTCGAAGAATATCTAATAATTAATTTTCAATTTTGTCTGCTGTTCTGTTGAATTTTTAAATATGTCTCTTCATATAGATTTTCTTTATCTATTTAACTTGTCTTTCTGTACATTCCACCCAAGTTGTATCTCGTCTTTATTGAGGTTCTAAATTCCTTTCGACATTAGTCATTTGTGCAAGCACCTTAACCTTCGCCCTGATTTTTTTCTTTTTTTTTTATCAAAGTGCCCGCCCCCTTTCCCTGCCCCTAAACACAGCAATTCTTTTCATCTGTCACAATTCGCTTATTTATTTCTTTTATTACCTTTTGGTGCATTCTTCGTTTGCAGCTCGTAAACATTTTGCGCTCGTTATTGTCGCCGTCGCCGTCGCCGTCGGCAGCGATGCTGGCGCCAGCTTGGTGATATAATCCCCGTGCTATTTGCGGGCGTTATCGTTGCTCATACGCCACGTTGCGTTTTTTTTACGGTTTTTACAGCTTTACAGCTGGCGACAATGTTTGCCTCAAACAACAGCGGCAGCAACAACAGCCAAAAGTCGCCGCATGCCACAGCTAACGGCACAAATGTTGCACCGACGGCAACAAAGTTAACGAGTTGTGCGTGGCAAGTTGCGCATCCTCTCGATGCATTCTCCAATCACCATTTTGCATGAATACCCTGTGAAAGCACAGAGCGAAGGATTCCCATAAGAAGGAAAGTCCCAATCAGGGAATTGTCCAAATGAAAATAAAAACCGTATTGTGAAAATACTCCCCATCACCAATTTTTTACTAATCATATAAACCAATGAAAAAGATAAAAATTTAAAGAATAACAACAACATGAATTGAACCAATCCAACATTATTTATTCATAGAATATAATTAAATAAAATTTAAGTATATATACTCAGCCTATTCTGCGGTTATTTCTTAAGAATAATGCGAGATATTTAATGACAATTAGCCTATTTTATAACTAAATTTCCTGGTAGGCGATAAAGATAAAGTTGCCTGGAATTATTCATATTATCATATTTCTGATAATTTTTGGGTAAATTTTGAAATACGATTGCCTGATTTCCTGAAATACGATCAAAACAAATTTCTGTGGAATATAGCTGATTATTGTAAATTGATATAAATTTATATATATTAAAAAAATCCGTTCGAGCTTGTTATCTCAAATATAGTTAGATATATGTAGTAACTTTTTCCAGATATAATATGCCTATAGCCAAATCATAACTCAAGTTGTGATATCTAAGTACAACATAAAAAAAAAACTATTTCATAAATTAATTAATAATTTAGTTTTTGTAAAAAATAATTTTTGCTTAAATTCCATGTTCATATTTTAAGTTGACTGCAATAACAACATTAACATAACATTAACATTAACATAATTTATCTAAAATTTAAATATTTTTAATTCCAGGGTATCAGAAGCGTCGCTCATTCGCAGGTTACAAGCTGCCTGCATGCAGTTTAGTGTTTACACGGGGCGTATGCGCAACGCGTGAGTATTTTTGCGGCCAAGTCGAAGCTGGAGGAGCATCGACAGGGACAAGGGGCAAGTGGCAAGCGACAAGTGTCCGTTAAGTGTCAGGCGAATGTCACGTGGAACACGTTGTAAATCCCCCCAAAAAAAAAAAGCAAAAAACAAAAAAAAGCGCAACAATTCACGCAGACAAACACTTTGTAAAAATCACTTATGACAGAAAAGCGCAAAAGGCAGCTGGAGGGGAAAGGGGGGAGGGGGAGGGAGGGAAGTGAGGCATGCTCTGGCACTCGAAATCGCAGTCGGCGACAAGTGTCAAGCCCGCTGCGAGGGGTGAGCGGTGCGACGGGGGGAACCTGCTGCACTTGCTCACAATTGAATCATCAAACGAGGATTTGGCCACAGCAATGGGAGCCAAGTGGAAAACGGGGGCGGTGGCGGTGGCGGTGGCGGGACAGCCAGGAAGGCAGCCCGCATGTATCTGCATCCTTTCGCCTGTCGCCTGCCATGTGACAGCAATTAACACCAAAGCCAAAACGGGAGGAGCGACCAACTGCTGCTGGGCGGGTCAAAGGGGGCGGCGATGTTGCAGTTGGAGCTGCGACAATGTGTGAATCGTTTTGGACTTGAGGTTTTAGTGGCACACTCAAAGAAAAAATGGATGTGGTATACTAAATGGTAAGTTTGAGTTTGTATACTTTGATTTTCTTTTCGAACTAAAATATAAGTAAATTATATTTTATTGATTTAATTTATTTATTTATTTATATAAAAAGTCGAGTGCCAACAAAGGTACAGAGTTTGAAGACAAGCTATATACACATACATATAATTATTAAATGCTAAAAGCCTGACAGGATTATAAACATTTATAATTGCCTGTCCGGCCAGCTATGCCCCTGGTCACATCTAGATAGGAAGGCGTTAGTAGTAAAACTATATTTATAAATTTAAATCGAATTTAGATTATAAACAATTTTTTCGGGAAAAGTGAAAGAACAGTCTTAATAATAACAATAATTAGTACTTGTTAGATAAGAATATTACTGTATTCAATTTGAAAAGTACAGAATACACAAAAAAAAAAGAATGCGCATTCTTAAAAATCATAATACAAAAAGCATAACAAAAACAATTGTGTGTTGTTCGGTTCTTGGTTCAAACCAATGTCTGGCCGTAAATGTTTGGTTCATGACGTTTTCTACAACAATGAAGCCTGGTTTTGGATCAAAATTTGGTTAAAAAGTTAAATAATTATATTTATTATTAATAAACTAAATAGCTTTTTTTTCTTTTTCCTGAAAAGAGTTCCGAATTCGAACCGGTTCGGCTTGCGATAGAAATTATATTATGTCAGATTGTTAATTATTATATTCTTCATAACAAAATAAAGTAAAAATAATTTTTTTTGTAAAATTAAAGCTCTTCAAAATAATCCTAAATCCAAAAATAATACCTCATTCTAAGTTTAATTTTTGTTTTCAGCGTTTTTTTAAGAAATTTTGGTATACCAAAAAATTTAAATCCCAATTTGAGCAATTGAGCACACAATAACCAGACTTTTTCTCTGAGTGCATAGTCACGGGCTGTTGCTGCTGTTGGTGTTTTTTGTTTTTTGTTGCTGTTGTTGTTGTGTTGCGGAAATTGAATTTGCGACAATCCTACGCCACTTGCTGGTCGATCCCACCCCCCACCCCCACCCGGCCTCCTCCTTGTCACTTAATGGCTGACATTTGTGGCCCCTGGCAAGAGCTCAACTTGGGCATTTTGCTTGCAACTTTGTTGCATTTTCCAAGTAATTGGTCATCATTGCTGTACGCCTCAAATAGTGACAGCCCAGCGGGGCAGGGGGAGGGGGCAGGGGGCAGGGGATGGTGGTACTAGTCGACATCTGATGCACTTTCCAAGTATTTTGGCATTTTCTAGGCAAAAACGTATTTATTTTTTCTATTGTGACGGGCGCACCCTTCACATGTCAAATTTTATACAGAGAAAATTCTCATGTCATCATTTGTCATCTGCTTTCGCACACCCGGAAGTCTCAGTGCCTGACAAGCACACCCTGTAGGAGGGGAAGAAGGAACCTGCTTGAGTTTCCTCAAAAAAACAATTCAAGAAAATTATTTGTGACTTTTCTTAATTGCTACAGTTGCAAGCGGCAAAAGCTGAAAACCATCGCCATGAATCACTGTTTGAATCTATTTCAAGAATTTTTCACATTCACAACTCGCCGAATTTTCAAGAATTGACCCCGTCTGAAATACGATACGACGGCTACTTATATGAGGTTTTTTTATTTGGAAAACTTTTGTTGAATTTATGTTATTTTAAATTCCCAGAGAAGAACTATTGGGGAAATGCGGAAATTGGTTTTTTTTGCCCGCAATCCAAGAGGAATTTTATCTAGAAATTTATCAAAAGAGTTTTCATCCCAAACTGAGTAAATCAAAGAATGAGAGAAACCGCAAATAAATTTAAAACAAAAGTTTAAATGCCAAAAAATAAAAAATAAATAAATCGAAATCATGAAAATCGGACCAAAGTTTAAAAAGGTATTTTAATATGATTTAAAAATGTTACAAGTCCGAATTTTTTTTTTCAATTTTTACATAGTTTTGATCATAAACTTATAAACTGTTAAATTGCTGTTTTTTTTTTGAAAATAGGTAGAAAAATTAAAAAAAATATTTTTAAAAACACATAAATTTTAAATAGAAAATTAAGCCAAATGTCAAAAAAATTACCGAAATGCGAACAAACATTAAAATCGATTCAGTTTTATATTTTTAACTTATAGAAGTTTAAAGTCTCGAAAAGCGGCTTAAATTAATTTTAGCGCTAATCAAAGAATTTTAATTGCAATAGTCAATGCATTCGATTTGATAAGCAACTAATAGGTTTAAATTAATCCATGTTGATGGATATAATAGATGGGTATATTTTAATTGATTGATTGATTTTGCAAATCCAGACAAGTTACGGCGAAAATTAGATAAGTCACGGAATCCAAGTACATTTGAACTAGTTACTCAATTTTAATTGGTCAACTATTGAATGGAAATCGTTATTACTATTAATTAATGTGTACGTAGTTAATTATTTTCCATTTCCAGACTGGCGCCAATTCCAGATAATTGCAAAAAAAGCTGCAGTATTAAATACTACACACTTTATTTGCGTATTAGTGAAATTTTTATTCAAACCGATACTTATCGATTTTACGATAATCTTAACTATTTTTTATCAATCAACCTGTTCCATAATTTTGACATTTCATTAAACAAACTTAAGATACCCCATTTTACGAACGGGTACAGGGTATTAAATCTTCAGTTGATATTCTTAATTCTTTTCACTTTTGATCAGTTGCCTCTCCCTCCCCCTCTATTTGTCTCTCTCTCTCTCTCTCTCACACACACACTCTCCATATCAGTGCCAGTTACTGCTTCTAATTTGGAATTTCCGAAATGACTTTATTTTTGTTATTATTGTAATTGTTGCTATTTTTGTTATTTTACGTTCGGCTTAGTGAATTTCTGCGAATTCCGTTGATGATTTATTTTTATACACTTTTCGTTGTAATTGAGCATTTCAAAAGTTGGCAATTTTTAATGGCTTTCTGTTTGCTGGAAATACACAAACCGATAAAATAATAAAACAAAAAAACATAAAACACAAAATTTGCATAATAAAGTTGCATAAATTGTTGAAACTATCGAAATGCGGGCTGACAGCCAGAAAAAAAATATACGTGCATATTTACATATACATACATATATATATACATATACATATATATTTATGTAGGAAAACCCATTAACCGTACAATTGCGGCTTTTACCATTGCCAAAGAATTTTATATTATTTTTTGCTCTTTTATTTATTTATTTACATTTTGTTTTTTTTTTTCTCAGGTTTTTTTTCGGTTTTGAGGCCATTAAAAATTGCAATGGAAAAACAGATGCGTTCGAATGTAAACAATAACAAAATTTTGGCATTGGAAATTGCTGGAAACGTGCTGCGGCGTTTGTTTGTTGTTGTTGTTGTTATTATTGTTGTTGTAGCTGCTGCTAAACAGCCTTCACTAATAAGCCATTATGCAATGTGCCAAAGCAGATAACAAAACAGACAGAGCAAGATAGAAACAACAACAAAAACAAAAACAACAGCTGCAAACTGTAACTGAAGCTGTCGCTGGAAATGAATGGAAACCAACTCGAATTTGGACTTTGGAGCCGCCGTCGACGTCGCCGTCGCCGTCGCCGCCGCTCACAAAGCAAAATCTGTCATTGTCTTGCTGCGAAGCGAGAGTGAGAAATTGAAGTGGATTAACGGTGCATGCTGCAATGCATGTGTGTCTCTTAATTAAGAAGTTTTGCATGCACTGCACGATCGTTGAAAGAGTCCTTGACCAAAACGAAGAGAGCGCTGTTTGAAGCACGTGCCAAATGCAGGTGAGAGCGTGAGAACATATTTACAACACTTTGGGAATTGGGACATTTATGACTTGCATTGATTGGCTAACAAATAAAAAAGTCCCTGGGACATTTATGACTTGCATTGATTGGCTAACAAATAAAAAAGTCCCTGGGACATTTTAGACTTGAATTGATTGGCTGAAAATTAAAACAAACTTACTGAACAAAATGATATTGGTAAAGAAAAGAAAAAAATAAGAACTACAATTTATAGAGAAATTCAATGCATAAACTTAAGAATGCCCCTCGCTCAGGCAGCTGTTCCCCATATCTCACCCCCCCCCCCCCCCCCCCCCCCCGGAGCCTGGTTCATCCCCCCACCCCCCCTTTTCCCATTTTTTCCCCCCCCCCCCCCACCCTTCCCTTTTTTTTTTCTTGTCGTTGTTTTTTGTTTTTGTTTTTGTTGTGTGCCTTTTAGAGCTAATAAATATTCAAATGATTTTGTTTATAATAAACTTGAAGTCACTTGTCAAAGTTATGAGCGAAGTTATGAAGCACACACACACACACACACACACACTTATGTTTGTATGTACATATACATATATCTTATCTATAGTAATAACAACTCCCCACGATCCACGCCTTCGTTGGGGATTCTCCTGAAGCTTTTTGTCAGTTGATTTTTACGCATTTGCTGCTGTTATTCAAATCGTATTGCATTTTTTATACCCTATAACCTTTGAATATGTATAAAAACAGATTGAAGCAGGCATCTCCGACTACATAAAGCGTATATATTCTTGATCAGCTTGAATAACCGCTTCGATTTGCCGTATTTCAGAGACTATAAACTTATTTAAATTAACACACACATATAAAGAATATTTTTTTTTTGGATAGCAATGTTTTTGTTAATGTTTTTCATATTTTAATGCTATTTGGGTCAAGGTACCTCTAAGTCGGGCACTCCCGCCTGGAGCACGCTTGCTAGTTTGGTTTTTTGTGTATACATAGATAACGTTACCTTTACTTGTGCCACGCCCCCTCCACCTAGCCAGCAACACACCCGCCCATTTGGCATTGTTTTATTGCGTCGTTTGCTCGTCGAATCGTCGTCAATTAAAGCGACATTTTTCGAAATAGAAACGGCAAATTCAACACTGCGAGGGTCTCCATAAGAACTAAATAAACCCGCTCCGCTCCACCCCCTTCCTAATTTGCGCTCCCCTCTGGACTGAGGCGGTTCATTCAACTCGAGAAGAAAATAGGAACAAGAATTGTTTATTTTGATTTGAGTTGCAGCAGCAAAGTAGAATAAGAAGAAGAACAACAAGAGGAGCATAAAACAGATGACAGACAGAGACAAAAGAACACCGATTGCAGTGTGTACACACCTTGTGGAAACTGTATCTCTCTCTATGTGTGTGTGTGTGTGTGTGTGTGTGTGTGTGTGTGTGTGTGTGTGTGGGGAAGACACGGAAAGCGCGAATAAGGAATGGAGCGAGTTGATCAATTTTACAAACGTAACGTAAAATGTACTCGCAACCAACAATAACAAAACCAAAAGCAAAACAAAAGCCATTCGCGTACAGTTTACAACAAAAAACAACAACAGTCGCAGCAGCAGCGGTGGCAGCAGCGACGCGTCGCAGTCGTTGCGTCGGCGACGGCGCAAGAAGAAGCAGTTTGTAACGAACTAGAGTGGGGAGACAGAATGCCAGCAAAAACAGAGCAGGCAAGCGCAAGAGCAAGCGCGGCAATGTTACGAAAGTGTATGCATAGCATAAGAGAGCAATAGCCCCGTTTCCATAACGTTTCGCCATAGGAATAGAGCGGCATTGGGCCAAAAGAGTAGCGCGCAAAATGAACACTTGCGTTCCACAATTCATTGCGCGACGCGCTCTTACACTTTGCGCTCTTGCTGTGCGGCTCTCTGCGTGCCATTGCCAACTGTACCCGCTACGTTTCCATTCCAATTCGAGTCTCACACTCACACAACCGCCCCGACTTGCCGCTGACATAAAAACCCCGCGCCCAAATGCTGTGAATCAAAATAAATCGTAAATAATTTTGTTTTCCTTCTTCTTCGTTGCGGCGGCGTCTGAATTGCCACTCTCTCTCTCTCTGTCTCTGTCTACTACGCGATGCCCCAACAGCGTTGTATGAATGGAATGGTTTGGGGCCGCGTCTCTCTGTGAGTGCGAGTGTGTGTAGATAGCCAAAGAGAGCGAACTGAACTTTGTTGGTGGTGGTGGTTGTGGTTGTTGTTGTCGTAGTATGCAGTAGTATTTGAGTATTTTTTCAGTTGGCCGTTGTGCTGCTGCTGCTGCTGCGCCTTTCTGAAATCCGATAACCAGCGTGCGAGCGAGACAAAAGAATAACAAACAATTATAAATTGTGTGCGTGTGAGCGAGAGTGCTTGTGCGTGTGTGTGTGTGTGTGGAATGGGAATTTCACAACAGCAGCCGAGCGAGCGCCTCGTGCCAATTTCACTTGTGCCTCGTTCGGCGCTGTTGTAATTTTACAACGTTTACGTTCTGCTTGTGTGCTGTGTGTGTGTGTGTTAGGCATGGTATGGGTTGTAGCGGGCGGGCGGGCGGACGGGGCGGGTTGGTGGTCTAAGCAGCAGACGAAATGTCGTTGTGTGCACGCGTGTAAAAGGTCTCGTCGTAACGAAAACCGAAATAAAAACAAAAACTGAAGACAAGAAGAAGCAGCAGCAGCAGACGCTGTTGTTGTGCAGATTGCGCCGCGTTGTTGTTGCTATTGTTGTTGCTATTGTTGTTGTTGTTGTTGTTGCCGCGTGTGCGTGCTGCGGGTCAGGAGCTGCTCGACTGCTGCCTGGCTGCGATAGTCCGATAGCCGCCGCTCCACTTGGGACAACATCTCGCACAGCTTGTCAAAAAAAAAAAAATAATGAAAGAAACACGAAACAGGGAGAAAAAAAAACACACACATCTGCTTATTGTTTGTTGGACACAAAAACAAAAAAAATAAAAAGATACGCTTGTACTTAAGATACTTTTCTTGGAAAACTATTTCGTATATCCTAAATGCTGGTTTCTGGGTGTGGAACATTCTATTAGGGATTTTACGATTTTACCCAAAATGTAAATAGTTGTCGTGGGCTTGTGGGGATTTTAATATTGCCTTTTTTATGGAACATCAAATGGTGTACTCTATTTTATTATCAAGCTAAGGTGTACAAATAAACATGAAATAAATGTACTTACAGCTCTATTAAAACTTGACTCGTAAATCTAAACTAACTGAGTATAACGAACAGTAAAATAATATTGGTTTTCTGCTCTTTTTTTTGTACCCAATTCAATTTGTAGGATTTTCGTTAAAATAAATTGATCGATTCCGTTTTTTTTTTAAATTAGAGTTTATTTAACTAATTTTCAATTATTTTATCTTTTATAACAATCGACATTTTTCTAAGCATACTATTTTTATTTCTTTCTTTTTAACTTCAAAGAGCTTTTCAATGCAAATACAGTGGACACTTCAATATTGAACCATTGAACCTGTCCAACTCATAAAGATTTTGAATTCTCAAGTTTGTAAGATCACAAAATTTGCAAAAATATAAATTGGTCTATAGGAATAAGTTTTACATTTTTTAATTAGATTTATTAAAACTTTTTGGAGTTTATTGCAAGTTAAAAAAGATTTCTGGAAACGCGAAGCGTGTCAATTTGCTAGGCATTACTGTATTTAGGCACTCTAATATTATTAAAATCATGAATCGAACCTTGATCGAACCAGTTGACCAAAACATCACCCGAAGCCTTCCATATTCCATATATTATTTCCAAGTTTTGTCGCTTTCGTTAACAAACTTTTATTTTTGAGTTGTTTTTCAAGTAATTTAAAAATTTTTAAAATTTAAAATTTAATTTTAATATAAAGTAAAAAGTTAAATTAAATTTTTATAATTTGTGAATTGTTTAGTAAATATGTACATACATATATAAAAATAGTATTCACTACATCTATAATATTTTTAAGTAGTAAACAGTTTTTACGATTTTTTCGAGAATAATTTTTTCTTATCAACAACTTTTCCTTTGCATTAACAATCATAATCTTGGTCACATATGCATACACATGTGTGACACATGAGGAAAATTAATTTGGGAAAATTTTCCACCCTGTGAAAATGTGTATTCACATCTACATTGAAGGTAGGAAGTTTGTAAGCAGTGCTAGAAAATCTAGTTTCCTATGTGAACCGAATTCTCAGCGCTAATCCGTGTGATGGATGCGCCCCA
>SCDS01003840.1:0-12252 GCA_004149465.1 Drosophila nigromelanica
TTTAATTTGGAAGCAGGTATATTAAATGGAATAGGAAATAGGGAGTTCTTATATAACAAACATAGTCCGTCTGCTAAAATGTAACTGCATTTGTTGGATTTATTCAAATAGAATGGGGAGGCAAACGACAACGTTTGAAAGGATTTTAAATACGCATCGAAACACAAATTATACATGCTCTTCCCATACCCCAAGGTTTGTTGTATATATGCACACATATATATGCATATATGTAGAAAAAGTTTCATTATGCATATACATATGTATTTGCTGGTATATTCATAATCCATTGAATGCAATACGAATGCACAGGGCTTTGCATTTTATATAAGGTTTAAATCATGTATGTAATATACTAATAAACTCAACTCAAATACGATATTCGACCCCTCGCCCCCTTTTCCATGACGTTTATTTGTATTGCCTAGCAACAACATGACAAAAAACATCGACAAAGAGTTTTAGTTCTACAAAATATATGAACATAAATAACAACATACAAATTATATAATGAAACACGCACACACACACACACACAAACATGTGCACGCATATGCCGCATATGTTGCATAAAATGCAAAAGCACAAAAACCATATGAAATGCACGCCCAACTACGCCCACGAGAGTCGGTTAGAGGGAGTGCGAGAGCGAGCGAGACAGAGCAATGCAATTGCACTTGAGAGGGAGAGGAGGAAGGGGGGGGGGGGGTGAGCGGAGAGGAGAGGAAGAGCGAATTGAAACTATGTGACACTATGCTCGCAAAGAGAGAACGGGCAATCAAAATTATAAAGCTCAACTCACGACTCTCTCTCTCTCTCGGTCTCTCTCACTCTCTCTCTCTCTCTCTCTGTTTCGGCTCTTCAAAACTGCAACAATTCCTTTGCAGTTTTTTGATGCGATTGAGCGGGAGGAGGGGGTGGGGTGGCATAACAAAAATTGTTATAGACACAAAATTTATGATATGCGCCTGGTGGTAGGAAAACCAACCACCCAACCCAGTGCGAAAAGTCGCTCGCTTTTAGTTTTCAAATGCCAAAGCTTCAATTTTGCGGTGTGAGGGAGAGTAGGTGTGCGTATATGTGTGTCTGTGTGTGTGCGGGTGTGAGTGTGTGCATTGTTTTGGGGGTTGGTATTTTTGCTGCATAGAGCGCCTGCTCCAATACCAACATACCAACAGCAACACCAATGACAACAACATGGCAAATGTTTCCATGTGGAGAAAGTATTGATGATGGAAAAATAGAAGTTGGCGCTTTTTAGTTGTGGGGGTTGTTTGGAGCCCGACAATAGTTGCTGCTGTTGCTCTTGGTGGTACGATGGAGGTGATGGTGGTGGTGGTGGTAGTGGGGTGTTTCTCTGGAAAAAGTGCATACCGAAAAATATACGCACACAGACAGGCAATAAGCTCACATATACACAAACGCAGTGCGGAAAAATCAATAAATCATTTGTTGGAAAATTTCTTAATTGCCTTCGAGAAAAGATTTTGCATTAAAACTAATTGAATTGTCTGTGATTTGGTTTAATCAAACAGAGCTTTGATTCAAGTGCATTTGTTAAATAGCAATTAAATAGAATTCCCCAACATATGCATTTCTCATGTAACGGTATTCGAGCCCTCGACAGATGTGCTCTAAAAACCATTGCATACTTGGATGCGCTGCAACTTACCAACATGTTCGTAACGATTTTCGCGGCCAGCTCAGAAGTATGCAACACAATTTTCCCTCAACGAGCGCACACAGGCCAAGCTCTTGGAATCCTTTTTCACTGGGACTTTTTAGTTGTTCTTTAAGTAACGATTACGCACTGCACTTTGAACATTTTCCATTTGGATTATTTAGCGCTTCTCGACGTTTAGCGACACAATGGGCTTTTTACAACTAACCTCATCAACACTCACACACTGAATGAGTTTTTGTAACTGAATGAATGGGAGAGGAAGCGCCGTGGTTGCTTCTCAAATGCAAGGCGGCGACTGAGGAGCGACTTTTGTGCCAGCCCTGGCACGTCGGTGCCGACACCCCGCCCCTTTACGCACACACAGTCGTCGGCTTAACCGTTATTTGCTTTGTAATCACTGGTCTCTGTTTTGTTTTTGCGGCCCAGCGTTATTGCTGTTGTTGCCGCACCGACTGCCAGTCGCGCAATAATTGCGCTCGGAGCTGTGCAATTGTGGAAAAAGCTTCCTGTTTATAACGCGCCTTGTTGTTGCCTTCACCAAAAGCGCGCGCATTCCAGAACTCTCCCACACAGAAAACAAGTGAGCGATATGCCTCTCTCTCTCTTGTGTTCGCTCAGGTTTCGGTTGTATTTTGCTCTCTGGCTGGCTCACACCATGGCCGCCATGTTTATTTACAAAAAGTTTACCGTTATTTTTGCGCAAGGTTATTAAGAGTATATGAGATTTAATGAAAGCTTTGCAATGCTGATTTATAAAAATAAAGTTTGCATGTATTTTTAAAATAATAATTCTCTTAATAATTATTTTATTTATTTGTAAATAAAGCTAATTTAAAATTAAAATTGAAGAGCTAATGTTTTGTAGGAAAGCTGATTTAACTAAAGATAGCAGTACTCATTGATTTTGTCAGATTTTGTTAATATATCCCTTAAACAAATAATAATTGTAAACTACTTTCCAAGTGTGGCAGCTCTAAAAACTTGTTGTGTGGCCTTGCCACACTGATAGCCGAGACAGCAACCGCTCTGATAGCGCAATGCTGTGTGCTATGAAACTCACTGTGCTTTCTATCCCATAGTATTTTGAAAGTATTTAATATACGTACTACATATAAAGATCATATAAAATAAACGATTTAATGAATACATACGGAGTTGTAATAAAACATTATACATAATATTTTTTTATGTTTTCGGCTTCGACTTTGTACTATTGAATATTAGAAACAAAATGACCAGGTTTTGGGTGTATTGTTTATATGGCGAATGCTAACTTTATATAATCATCTATATTTTCAGGCTCGCTAGCTCTTAAAGTGAGTCTACGGTATCTGTCTGTCGTTCACTCTCGATTAGAGCGGCTTAACATGTTTTTATTTTGAGCTATAAAAGTTTTAATCAAATTGCACAAGTGCCCAAAAATACATATATGTTTGTGATTATATAAAAAATATATATCCATATGTACATATATACAACATATATAGGCAGGCAGCAGGAAACGGTTGCAAACACCCCACAAACACAAGTGGCGCCCCACTACTAACCCAATTTTGTTGTTGACAACTCGGTTTTTGTTTTTGTTGTATAATTTTTGGAGTATTTTCTGCAACGTCAACTGTCTCAAAAAGTTTTTAATCATCGTCACCAGGCGGCAAATTTGAGATTTTTTTTGCTTGTTTGGTACTTAAGATTTTCATATACATATATATAAAAATATACACAATCAGGCTTTGGTTTAATTTTCAGAATTCTCTTTTTGTACTGTTGTTGGCCTGGATTTTTGTTTCACAAGCGTCGCCTGAAAATTCAATGCAATTAAAAACAATTCATAATACACTATGGTTGTGGTTGTAGTTGTTGTTGTTGCTGTTGGCCGCTTTTCCATATGCAGCTCTGTTTTCCACAGCCCATCAGCTTTCGCCCGTGTAATTTGTCTCTCATTTCGGATGAGCTGCCACTCCCCCTTTCGCCTTTCCCCTTTCCCCTTTCCACTCGCCTCACTTAACTTGTAAATGCAACACTTTTGCTTGTTTGTTTTACAAAAATGATTTTTAATATAACATTTTACGGGCAGCAGGCTTTTGGTTTATGCATTTAATTAAAGAAGACCCCAAAGCCAAAGCCAAAGCCAAATGAAAACGCAATGCAATAAAATCAAAATAAATAAACGAACGGACGGCCAGAAAGTGTGTGTGTGTGAGAGAGAGAGAGATGGAGAGAAGTCGAGAGGGAGACAAACTGGTCGGTTAAAATATGCAAACAAGAAACGGAAAAACTTATTTAGACGCCGCAGCGACACTGCACAAAAAAGCGCAACACTACCAACAACAACAACAACAACAGCAACAACAACAACAACAACAACAACAGCGAATGTTCAACGGGGCCAGAGACAAAATGTTGCCTCGGCTGCTTATGAAAATGGCGTCACAAACGGAAAAACTCAAACACATACAACCACAAAACACACACACACACACACAACGTGGTGCAACGTGGCTCCCACGCGTGCTTAACTCTGCCCCAAAACGTTGCACAATGGGCGGTCAGCATTAAAAGATAACACAAAAAACAATAGTCCAAATACACATAAATATTCAAGTAATCCTAAAAAAAACGCACTAAATATTTAATAAAACAGCTTTTAAATAACAAATGAAATATTCAATAGTTCAGCTTTTAGGTGAAAACGTTGTAAATCTTTTTCTTGCTTTTCAATTAATTCCCTGCTTTTAAATAAACAAAATCAATGCAAATAAAGAATATTAGTTATGCAAATACTATTTTTGCACTTAATCATTCAGAATAAAAAACGAATTTAATAAAGGGTTGAATGAGTATACAAGTTTGGCTGTACAGTGTATTAAAAAAGTCTATTATAGTAAGAGCAGAATGGTTCTAAGCAATAATAATAGAACAAAGCTTATAGCATAGAATCTTAAATGTATCTTAAATTTGTGTTTGTGGGCTTTTCATGTGCTTTCTGAGTTAATGTAGCTGTGTGACTTAAAATAACTAAATAAGAGTTTAAAAAAGTTAGATCTAAGCTTTAATATTTAATAACTGAAACAAACTAAACTATTTTGTTGCAATAATTTTTGGAGCTGCCTTTGAGATTGCTTGTCCATTGTACGTCGCAACGTGCTGTCGACCTGCTGTTGCATGTGGCAAAAGACTTTGGCCGCAACAGCCCCCAAAAAAGCCCATTTGATTGTTGTGTTTCCAATGGAAAGCATTAAAAAATTCTCTCACCATTGTTGAACGCGTGGGAAGCGTTTCAATGTTTTGTTTGTTTGAAAATTTTGCCGCTGCTTTTGTTGCCGTGCAGCGCATAAATTTTGCCCATCCCCCGGATCCACATCCAGACCCACATCTATGGCCAGAGACAGTTCCCCGGCTTGCTGAATCACAGTTTAGTATAAAGCCACTTGCCATCAGCTGCGACTACTTTTTGTACTCGTTCATAAAGTGAACAGAGTATATTTGAAACGTCTCGGAACCACAGCTCCCATATTTAAAGCCTTCACAACTTTGTCAAAAGTAAACCGAATTTCAAGTTTGATGGCATTTTAGTCATTGTTTGTCCTCCAGATTAAATCTACATTTAATATTTATGCATTTTTGAAAATACATTTTTTTTTTAGTTTTGTTTGCATAAAAATCATGTACCCCCTTTTAATCATTTAAAAAAAATTGCTTTCAAAATTTATAATTGCGAGTTTGGATGTCATAATAAAAAATAAAAAACAACATTAAAAGTGATTTTGAGGGGGTCAAATTTTTGGTCAAAAATGATGACATGTAAAGCTCTCGATCCATAGCTGGCATAATTGAAACTGTCATAACTTGCCAAAACTGCACCAGTTTTCAAGGCATGGCTTGTCTTCCAGATTGTTCATTTATTTGTGTTCGTGTGTAAGTACGTATTTGTGTATGAAAGGCTACGTGTTTTGGTTGCAATTACACTGCGAACGAGTATTGCGCTGTCGGTTACACTCGACTGATACGTTCTTTCTCGTTAGTTCTTCTTTCTTGCTTTGTTTTTGGCCAATTGCCGCGCAAGAAATTATTAATACATAATTCATGTTTAATTGTCTGTTGGTTTTTAATTATTCGCCGCAAAGTTGGCAACACTTGCACCGGGATGGAGAGGGGGCGAGCGGGTGAGGGTCTACGCCTCCCATATCCAAATGGCTGCCAAAGTTGATAGAAACTTTCGCTGATTGAGTTGCATTTAGTTTGTGCGATCAATCCGCGTTGACAGACATTTCAATTAGCTCGTGTTCGGTTTGGCGGTTGGCGGGGCTAAGACGAACGACAGTTGGGCCCCAGTTTTGTCTACGGGCCGAAGTTGTCAGTTCCAAACATTTCAGGGCCTGCGGGGTGAATGAAAATTAGATGAGCAATTGACGAGTTCAACTGTTCAGCTGCACGATTTAATGCACATACAGCGCAAGGGTTACAGGTTAGGGTGAGGGTTACGGTTATTTAGGACAAATGAAATGAAGAGACAGGCGAGGGCGGTTTCTAAGTTGACTGGCAGCTAAAGAGCTGTGAGAGAAAATTGGAGTACTGCTGCAAATTGAGTGGAAACTGTGCATAATTTGAAGTTCTATCACAGCTTTCCACCCAATATATATAATATCTTATTGAATCAAAGCTATTTTAAAACTACTTTGTCATTACTCGCATTTATAAAGATTTACAGCAGACAGATAGGATGATGAATTGTGTTGGAATTCGAAATTAATTTTGGAAAGCTGTTTATGAATTATTTTAATCAAATATAAACCGTGAGCTATTCGAAATAAAACCCTCTGAAATAATTACGCTTTTGCGTTGAATCGACGTAGTTAAATATTCCCAGTCTGTATATAATACACACACATGAAGTTCAAATCGTCAAACTCCCCTCGTAAAGTTACTTTTATTGACGCGCTGCGGGTTAAAGTAAACCTATTGCATTTACTTTTCTGGTAGTTTTTCGGTTTATTTCGAAACATGGGGTGAGGCTCTGCGGGCAGGTTGAAATTTCAAGTGCAACAAAAATTGTTGCATCGGAGTCCAGTAAACCGTGCTGCGTGTCGAGCGGAGTTATTGCCCCCGCTTGTCTCCAGCCCCTGTTTATGTTTGCCTTTGGCCTTATTCTATTATTCTGATTCTGAGTATGATTCCGTGTGTATATTTCGTGGCTGCTAACATCGAACAGCTAACAGAAAACACGGAATTTATTCTACGCTCCGTGGCCGCAATTTTGGTATATTTACAGTGCGAGTGTGTGTGCGGGTGTGTGAGCGGGTGAGTGTGTGTGCACTGCGGGTGATTAATTTGCTGGAAAAAATGTGAGCTATACAAAATTATGGTTGGTTATTTTTTTTCATATGTGCAGTCGAAGGTAATCAGTTTTTGATTGGGTGGAGACTGGCCAACAAGGGTGGGAATAACGTGTTGATGGCAATCGCCAAATTGCCAATAATCAAGCTGGAAATTGGCAGCAAAATATAAAAATGCAGTTCAGATTCATTACAAGAAATACAAGAAGGCATGTTTATCCATAGAACATGTATTTTAATTGGCATTCTGATAAATTTACTTTTAAAATAAGAGCACAATAGTTTTATTTTTAAGCAGCTTTCCTTGATTCCTTGATTGGTTTAGTGCTGAAAATAATATCCTTTTGATAGTTGAATTTGATGTAAGTCATTTTTTGTGATAAACAGAAAATCTTTCTATTATATAAAGCTGATCACTTAAAATAAAGTTCTTCTTATTGTGGTAATACTCTTAAAACTAATAGAAAAACAAATTCTGATTGTGAAATCTAGCTTTGCTCTTGTTTTTTTTCAGCGGAAGTTTGATATTTCTTATTTTTTGTTTTGATTTTAATATTGTTATATAATAACAAGAAGTAGATTTTAAAGAACACTAATACACATTATTTTGTAGGAATAACATTTCTGTCTCTTTGTTACTTAAATATCTTAAATAACTTAAATGTTTCATTTATCTCATTCGCTTAAATCTTTCAGAGAATTCAGTTTTCAAATCCAGTCAGTTTGGTTGCATGGCATTTACCCACAACAGGTTGTGAGTTCGATTGGCGTTCGACTTGCAGCATGCTGTGGCAGCATGTAGTTGTCCAGAAGGTGCATGACTTCGCTAAGCTAACTTATACATCTAGCTGAAAATTAAATTATAAGTTCTGTTTTTGCGAATCAGAGTGAAATATACGTTTCATGCATTTTAAATATAATAACATATAAAATACATACATATCGTTTCAATCATTTAATTGCATACGCATACGTATGAGTGTTTTACGTAAAAATTAGAAGTTAAATAAATCGTAATTCAACAAGTGTCAACAGAACCTTGTTACTAAACCAAACAATGCGATGTTTTAAGTATAAGTGGATAGCAAAACTGTTATATTTTATATATGCGACATAAACTCATACTTATATAAATCTTCTAAGTGGATTTTATTGATATAAATACGATTGAGCAATAAACTAAGTAAGAGCTATACTATCAATTACACAATACATTTTGCAAATACATTGTAAATTATTTAATAATATAAGTATTTATTTGGTATACTACTTAATATAAGAAAGACCCAACTATGTAAGAGGATACTGTTCTTAATAAGAGAAGATTATATTTAAGTCATATACATATAAGTGCAACTTATATTCACATTTTTTAATTTCGAATATACGAGTGAATATAATAAGTGTGCAATATAATAATATAATAATATACGAGCGATTGCTCTTATACGCGCTGTATAAGCTGGCGTAGCGAAGACAGCAACCCGCAGTTCAGCATCAAACATGCTGCCAATAAACCAACAATCGAACTTACAACCTGTTGTGAGCCAAGAGTTTGGAGTATTACAATAAATGTAACTTTAAGCAAATTATCTTAATCAATGGACACAAATTGTTAAAATGTTACTCAGATCAGTTTATATGGATTTCGAGAGAGCTAGAATATAAATAGCTGCTAGAAAATAAATAGAATTCGAAAGTGTTGCATGCAACTCGATAAAATGCACTACAATGCAATGCAACTTGATCCCCCTTCCCATCAACCGGCTCTGGATAGCGGGAATGCCTTTGGACGACTTTTGACTTCGGTTCGCTGATGTTTTTTTAGCTGTTTTAATATTTATGAAAAAGGCTAAAGGCGAACGACGAGCGTCGCGCATTGCAAGCCGCATAAATATCCACTAAGTCCCGTGCACGCTCGCACACAGACGCCCATGTGTGTGTGTGTGTGTGGTGCTATGTGCCACCCTTAAGTGAAAACTGAAAAAGACCTGACAACAACAACAGCAGACGCTGAATGTGCGTCCCCCTTTGAGCTGCTCTCAGGGCTGTCAAGCGTAAATTCAATAAATATGAATATAAGATCACATACACACACACACACACACAGCACTTGCCGCATCTATAAACGCCCCTCCCCCTGCCGTACTCCCTTCTCAATGGAAACCCCAAGACGATGACGCTGACATTGTGAAGTACAAACGGCTCGAGAGTTTTTCTTGTTGTTGTCATCTTATTTACTTGATATCGAAATCTTTGTTTGTGCTTATTATTTGTAGCTCGTCCTTTTGTGTTGCTACTGGAATTTTACGATTGACAACGACAAAGAGCGATTGACTGGCATGAATGATACACACATGAATCTACACACACACACACACACACGAGTGCAGTAAAAGCCACGAGGCGGGTTCAAAAAGTGGCAGCTTTCGAATGAAAATTTATGATTTGGCTAGCGAGAATATGTATAAGCTTTTCGTTTAAAAACCTAACAAAAATTATGTAATTGGGCTCACATCGAAAAATAAACCTCTCCTATGATATAATTAAATTAAAAATTCAATTTAAAATATAAAAACAATTTTGATAAAAGAACGATGTGTATTTTATTAATTTTAAATAAATTAAATATTTGTTAACCAATAAAGTGATGTACTATACCAGTCTTAAACTTTATTCAATAAGCTGCAGAGATTTATTTTGATTAATTCATTTTCCAGATTCTCTTCTGAAGCTGCCCTCGCAGTCTTGAGAAAATATGAAAATAATTCATTGTACTCGCACCAGATCCATCGTTCGTTCTACAAAACTGAAAGTGTGCAGCCAGCAGCCAGGCAATAAAGTCAATGGAGCTATCAAAAATCGTCAACGCAATGAAGCTAAAACTTGCCAAAGTGCCGCGGCGCATATGTGTGGAGAGGAGCGAGCCAGGAGATGGATATTGGGTAACGGGTGACGGGTGACAGAACCGAAAGGGCAGCTTGTGTGTGTGCAAGTGTTTTAGTATGGATGTTTATGCCCACGAACGGTTTGAGTTAATGCAATGGCCGATGGCTTGTAGTCGCTTGGCTAGTAAAAGTGGCTACAACTGCTGCATTTATGGCTCTTTGGGCTCTCTGTCTGCAGCCATGAAATATGTAAGTCGTGAGTAACGGATATGGCCAGTCAGTAGGGCATATGATTAAGCAGCAGGCACAAAACTGATAGTGGAGAGGGGGGGAACTCATCGGAGCTCGTCGAGCGACCCAATATAGCTAATGGCTCAACTGTGGAAAGTTGAAATCATAGGCAAATGAGGAAGCAGCTGAAATAAGGGTGAATCTAGTACAAATAAGAACGAACGAAAACGAGACTTGCACTCTCTCAAATTAGACTTGACAACTGAATAAAAATTGACATCAAGTAAAGTACATTTCTTGCTTGATAGATGTTTTTATTACTTCTTATTTTAATCACAGAGAACAGAAAAATAGCTACCTTTATGGAGAGTTCGATTAAATTTTGTTGTTGTTGAGTGAACTTTCTGCATGAAAGTTAGAGACATGTTTTAAAGGCATATCGGATGCAAGCTCAAAGGAAATAAAAAACAAGAAGGGTTCGTTCAGTAAGCCCATCTTTAGTCAGTGAAGCAAATTTGGCAGGCAAATAGGATGAAAGGGCAAGAAAAGCCAAAGGAAACGGTCTTAGCCCGGGTTAACCGTACTCCAAAGGATTCTCAAACTTACCGAGGCCAAGAAGCTGCTAAAACTTGCCAAGAGGATGCAGCTAAGCAAGAACAACAGCAAAAATGAGGCGAGAAACTGGAGCAAAGTTTGCAACTGAGGAAATTAAAGAGTTGGCCTGAATCAATTGCTCCAGACATCGGGTTACTTTATCTATAAAGTGTGAGAATGTTAGAGTATACATACAAAATGCATACTTATTCATTTTTCATGGCTTGTTTAAATATCCGTATAGATTATAAAGTACTTAAACAATGTATTTTCAAATAATTGAACAAGAAATATATCTCTAAATATAACAACTTAAATTTGTAAGCTTCAATCGATATGATTTATTTATAAATATTCAAATTGTGGAATTTTATTTATTTTATGTGCAAAAAAGTAAACAAGATTTACAAGACAAATAAAATACGAAATTGACCAACCTTGCAGGTATTTATATTTAATCAGAGTAAATTATCGTATATTTTTATTTTACGTATTGAGGGGATTTTGCTTCTATTAATAAGAGAATATATTTATTTTCATGGAAAACTGTGTTTTTTTTTTAACATTTTTAAGTTTTAAAAATATTTTTCATGAAATTATCACATTCTATTATTATTATTTTTTAATACTTTTATATGTACATAGACAACAGCACAAATAAATAAAAATTGTGTTAACTGCTTATTATCGAGTATTTCGATTAACGTTATTATATATGACAATATGCTGTTCTTTGTTGATTTCCCTAAACCAAAATGTCTATATATCTATATACATATATCCATCGTATTTGAAACCCTTTGCTGCACTTGTTTCTCCATTTATTTAGAGCTGTCGGCAACATTCAGGAACATAACCAAATAACAACATTTTTGTACTTTGGCCTTGGGGTACTTCGAGTCCATAAGCTGTCATCATTTTGCCCTTAACAATATATCCGACCAGGCATTAACATTGGCAACAGCCAATTAAAGTTCGACTCGAAGGGTGAGTAAGCCATACACAGAGATCCAGGCGGACGAACCCTTCAGGTGGACGTGGATCAAGCGTCGACCCCAACGGCTCTGAATGCGACAACTACGCATTAGAAACTGCCACTTCCTCGCCCAGACCGACGACAGGCAACAACAACCCGTTCCCCACACCAACTCCCACCTTTGCCCACTAAGTCCACAACTAAGCTCAGTTGACGAGCAAATTTTCAGGGTTACTTTTTGTTGTTGTTGGCTTTTTTGGTTTTTTGCGCGTGCGGGTGGGCCCAGACGAGGGGGGAACTGCCGCTGACATGCACTTGAAGGGTCGTACTCACCCAAGGAAGAGAGACCAAGCAGACGCATGTCAAATCCAAATGCCAAAGTTTTTTTTTTTTGGTGGGGAACTGGAAACTAGTCTTTAAAATAGCACGACAATTTTTTTTAGCAAATAGAAATCTGTAAATCTGGTAAACAAAGTAAACAATTGCAGAGGGGTTGCATAAAAAAAAATAAAAATAAATAAAATAGACGTATATATCTGTATA
>SCDS01003968.1:0-11956 GCA_004149465.1 Drosophila nigromelanica
TGCTTGTTGATCATGGTCAGCGCCAGGGAGTAGTTGGTCAGCGGCTCCAGCTGGGCAAACACGCAGCTCTCCCGCTGAGCGGGCAACAGCTAAAAACGAATGTGAAACACTTTAGATGAGATGAACTGGCATCTTGGCATCTAGGTTATAATATATGTATATTTTCGCTTAGAAAACCCAACTTCATCAAAATCGATATTTATCGATTTTAAGCTAACTATTATTTTGAGCAAATAGAAACGATTATTCTAGCCTCGCATATGTGGTAAGGAAACCCGTAAGCTACAAATATATTTGCATTTATCTTTCGATAATTATTGTCAAAATCGATAAGTATCGATAATTTTCTTAAAAACCATTTCTGTATGATTATGTATATTTTATAATTTCAGATATGCATATTTTGAAATACAATTAATTAAAATAAATTGTTTTAATATAAGTTGGAGTTGGAGTCTCACCTGCTCGCGGCTGCTGTTGTCCGAGCCGGTTAGGAGCACGCGATAGCCTTCGATGGGCGCGTTGCTGTAGCGGCCGGGACGCCAGTGGACGGCCACATGACTCTCGTCCAGCGCCAGCAGAGCCTCAATGCTGGGCTCCGAGATAGGCGCGCCCTCCATGGGCGTTTGGTAAACGGGCGTGGCTGGCGAATAGAGCACATCCTCGCTGCTCTCGCCAAAGGGCAGCTCAAAGCGAAACTGCAATTAAAGAGGATTGCATATTTAGTAGTGTACAAAAACAAAAATGAATCTATTTAATAAATAAATAATTTTAATAACAATAACATTTAAAACTAAATAAAATTAAAGCAATAACAGAAAAATATACATCTAATTCTGTTACATTAATGTAAAAATATATTAATAGTGTAAAATTGTATTAGCAAATAATACAAAAAATAAATAAATAAGTATACCTAACTTTTTTTTGTTTCAATTTGTCTCTTTTTGCACGAATTGTACAAGATTTTAAATATTCTATAAATATGCATATTTGTATGCTCTTTAAATTTTCTTTTATTTTCACTCCTCACAAATTATTAAATATTATACTGGATGGAAATACTAGAGAAAAAGAATGCATATTATTGTCAGAAATTTCCACTGAATAAACTTTTTTTGTTTAAATATACATATAAATTTACTGATAATTGAAATAAGAATCGAATTGTTTTTTATACTTTTTAAAATCTTCAATTTACTTTGTGCATTGTTCTGATAAAATTCTTTGGAAATGCTTGTTTAAAACGATTTTTATGATATTTGCAGTCTTTTCCTGTATACTCTGTTCACAAACAAAGAGAGTATGCTGTCGTCTGTTTTTATGACATCAGCGATATTCTATATCTCCGCCAGTTTTAAGGGATAGACCCACCTTATAGCGGCTATAGGGTATAAGCGCCTCCAGGATCTCGCACACATAATACTCGTCGCAGTCGTAGTCGGCCAAATTGTGCCAGGCAGCCTCCAGCTGTTCCGAGGGCTGCTCGTCCAGTTGCTGGTATTGTATGTTGAAGGGTCGACTGGCCAAATAGTTCTCCGGGAACTGCATGGCCCACTTGATGGTCAGTGTGCTGGACTCGCCCGGCATCTCCAGCAGCTGCGGCTGCGTTGTCTCCACCAGCTGCGCCATCGCCAGACGCTGCAGATGCCAATAGTCCCGCTGGGCCATCTCACAGGCCCCAATGCAGGGCATATCAAACGGATAAAATTGCGTGGAAGCCTGTCAAAGCAGCGGGGGAGTTTATGATTAATAGCTGAATAAGAACTTGAACCTCATCGATGACACTTACGCAGGCCTCCTGGCAAGGCTCGATCTCCTTGAGTGCCCGATACCATTGCGCACAGCCCTTGGTACACTGTAAAAAATAAATGTGATACAAATTTTTACAGAAGAAAATGTTGAGCACTAGGTTCGAACCCTAATAAAAAATATATAAGGGGTAATAAAATGACGGATGGATATATTTATATATAAACATATACAATTTAATTCTAAAAGTATTTTTATAAAAAAATATGATACCAATTTCGAACAAAGATGGAATCTTTCATGAATTAAAAAAAAAAGTTCCATGTTCGAGTCCCAAGTGGGGAAAGTATAGAACCTTTACATTACATTAATAATAGAAACACAAGTTTCCGTTTTTAATGCCCTTTTATATCTGAAAATGCCATTTGTGTCCCCCAGCTTCCAACAGGAAGTGGAAGCTCTGTGAATAGAGTATTGGTCAATCGGGTGAGAGCAATGCTCTCACTGTTTTTTATACACAAAGTAAGCTGTTTGATTGAGTTTCTAAATCAAATTTTGTGTTTACTATATAGTATAGTATTCAATTAAATATTCTTGTATTTGATGGTAAAAATTTAATACGTTTAATGTTGGGTGAGTAAATACAATTGCCTAATATTATCCAAGCTCAAAATTGTGCCTTAGTTAATTCAATTGTTCTGTGATGGATTGGTGTAAGACTCAGACCAAATTCAACTGGAGGAGGATTAGAGGACCCAAGAACAAAGTATTTGGGAAACCGCGATTGCAACTGTTGTTCAATGGTTTCCTTAGCTGTCTGGAGCGGGAGTACGATTGGGCCAGGCTGGCGCACTTTGAGTTCGTCTGCAACTAGGAAAATGCCAGCGATTTGAGTCCAGGATACGGCTGCCTGGTAACTCAATCTCATCAGAGGTCACATGGTAATTCAATCTCACCCGAGGTCACATTGGGCTCCCGCTTGTGGCAAGTCCTAAATACATGCTATAAGCCAGTGTGCGCTTGGATATCAAGTGTATTGATGCTTTTTAACAAATGCTTGATGCCCTCTTCCCTCACAGGGTATCCCCAAAATTTGACAGGCGCTTTGTCTGCGTCTTTAGTGTACCCTGTAACAATGATTTTGGAACCGGACTCCATAAGGTATATATATTTTTGCTCAGTAAAGCTAGAGACATGTTGAAAAACAAATAAGAAGTTAATGTTTTATCCAAATCGATTATTATCGATTTTAAGCCAACGATAATTTTGAGCAAATTGACACGATTTTGCTAGCTTAAAAAACCGCTAAATGATAAATATATTTGCATTTATCTTTCGATAACTATTGTCAAAATCGATAAATATCGATTATTGGCCTAACATTTCTGTACGATTTTGTATCTTTTATAATTTCAGATATGTATATTTTGCAATACAGAATTTGGGTCTACTATCTAAGCCATGAAAATCATAAAAATAATTCAAATAAATTGTTGTAATATAAATATTTGACTATTAATAAGAATAAATATAAAACCGAAGGCGTACATGTTGTGTACAGAGTATCTTTTAGTCCAGCACTTGAAATTAGAGGACTTTCACTTGCTGTTTTCTGTCTTTCCTTTCGCTATATTCTTTTTGTTGGGGGTATTTAGACGGCGATGTACCGTAAATATGTTTCGGTTTCGGTTACTGGGAATTTTTTTATTGTTGTTGTTGGGTCAGAGGCAATGGTCGGTCGGTCGTCAAGTTGTCTGGCAAAGTTGAAAGGCGGTTTCAAATTACGCGACTTTGCGGCCCTTTGGCGCTGTTGCAAGCGGAGGGGTTGTCCAAACACTTGACACCAATTCGGTTGAGGGGCAGAGGGGCAGACTTACGCGTGTTTTATAGCACTTGTCGCTGTTGTCGCCCTTTTCGCATTTAATGCCAAACTCGTCCAGAAACAGATCCTCCTGGAAAAAAAAAACAAAAACCGAGTTAAAATCAATTAGCACAAAAGACGTTCGATTTGCAACGGAAATGCGGCATATTGGTGAATAGGGGACTGGGGAGGGGGCAGATCAAAAACGTGGGAATATGTTGATTCAATGTCAATGACTAAATGCATTTCCAATATTTAACAATTACGGTATTAGCTCGATAATTTGAACTTGGGTGGTTGTGTAATCAAAATTTATTTATAATAAAATGTAGCTTATTATTTCCAATTAATTTCTTATCTTAAATCAATTTTATATGAATACAAAAATAAAATGCATTATATATAATTTTACTACTCTCGAGGCCGATTTTCATTGCTAGACAATTGATTTATCGAGCGTTCACTGTAACAAATCAAACAATAGAAAAAGCAAGAGAAATGTCGAACATACGACTTCATTATTGACTTGACTAGCATTTTAACAATTTCCGAGAATATTCACGCATTACAAATTCACAGATCTATTGACCAAATGGAAGTTAAATAGTCGTCACGCAAAACGAGTTTCTCAAAAACTTTTTTTTTCATTTTTTCTTTGCCCTGCCGCAGCACGTGAACGTCGCCAAAGATATTTGATCAATTCAGCAATTCCAATCAAATCTGCATTAATGATTAACTTTGACAACCTAAACTAGAGACACAACCAAAGCACATCGAAGGCGAACAACTTAAGAGCGTCACAAAATTCAGTAATTATGACAGAGAAAAAGTTAATTAACCTAGTGCTATATGCATAATAAATAATGACATAATATCAATAGTTCAAAGATCTATTCATAGATCACTTCTCAGAAATATCACAAGCTGAAAGCCGTTAACGATTTAACGTTGAATTGAAAAGTTACAAACTAATAGTATTTTTCAAAAATTTGAACAATATTTAAAAAAATGTTACCATTAAACTAGACCTTAAGCATTTATAATTATATAGGTGATAAGATCCATAAGTTACCAAGGTAGAGCACATTTTTCCATTAAAATAAATAATCAATAAGTAATAGAGAAAATATAAAATTGATAAATATAATTTATTTAGAAAAACTATCAGGTATTACCCAGCGTTATCGTGGCCAGGAAAAATCTTTTAAATTTTAAAACACTTTTTTCACATTTTCTATCCGTAAAGGGTTTTTAACAACCTTTTTTTTTAGGTAAATTTTACCAGTAAGTCAAATCTTTTAAAAATGCCGTGTGGAATTTCTTATAAAAGTTTAAAGCTAATCAAATCAGATAAGTTTCGCTTTTATAAACTTGGACTTCCAGTTCCATTCTAGGGTTTAGTTTTCAATAAATTTTTCCATTAATTAATATGTAATTAATTATTTTATTATTATAATACAATACTGACCGAGTATATAGGAAAAATTGTTCCAGGTTAGCAAAGAAACCCCTTTATTATATAAAAAAAACATGTTTAAATATATATATATATATCAATAAAATAAAAAGTAGCTTGTTAAATTATAAAAATTAGTATTCAAACTTAGAGAAAGACGTAAAATGGTTTATGTAGTATAATCTAGTTAGTTCGCAAGGCACATCTATGTGTACTATAAATTATAAAGTGCTATTTCCTAGCTCATATTTATGTATTGCACAATGCCCATTAACTAAATGCATTTCAACTCTCACGTTTACAGACTAATTAAAGCACTTTCCAATTTTATGTTTGCTTCCTCTTCAATTAAAATGCTTAGATTACAGTATTTCAAATCACAGCAGCTGCCAATTGTGTTTGGCTAACTAATTTATAATTGGCCAGCGCCAGTTCGAGAGTCTCAGTTTCGGTTGTAGGTTCGAGCCCCATTGGGGGCACCAGGACTCAGGATTTGTGGGGCGTTTTAAATTCCCTTTAAGTCACGCCTTATCGCATGCCGCTTTCACTACATTCATTCATTTAGTTACACACACACACACACACACCCAACACACATATTTCATTTGCTCTACTAAGTATTTTTCTTTTCATTTTTTTTCGCACACGCGTCAATTTAATTTAGAATTCTACGTAATATTTTATTAATTTAGCTTGATTGGCTTTTTCACAAACAGAACTTGGGCGCTTCGGGTGTGTGTCTGTGTGTGTGTGCGAGTGTGTGTGTGTGTGGCGACTTCAAGCGCTGCTCTGGCCGTACAAATGAAAGTTGCCAAGGGGGGCGACTGAGGGAGGGGAAGGGGGCGGAGGGTTGCTTGCTAATTGGCGTTGGGGGTTTTCATGTCGTCATTGCGCGTCTTTTGTTGTACAATTTCTATTACATTAATTCCTTTATAGAGCTGATAGCACTCGCTAAATTGTGTTGCGATCCAAATGCGCTTTCATTTTAGCTACTTCAGTGTGTTAAAGCTGCCCCGCCCCCTTCGCTGCAGCTCTGCCACAAGGGCCCTGGTTGGGAGCGCCCGACTAGATGATACCCTACACCTAGTTGTAAGCTAGCGTAACAAACTTTCCGAAATATATCACATATATACACCTAATCTCTTCTTCTCAACAGGAATTTTTTTATATACAATTTAAAAAGTTACCTTTTTACATGAATTATGTTTTTTAATACGATTTCAAAAATTATATACAAACAACAATAATTAAAATTTATTTATGTTTATATCAGTTTTATTTTGCTTATATTAATCATATTTTCTTTTAATAATATATTTAAAACCAATTCTAAAGTGAACTCAAACAAAAGTTTTTTAATATGGGTTATTATATTATTATATTATTTATATGTTATATTATTTAATTTGCTTTTTTAGGTGTACTATTTTTTTAACGAATTTTCAGATAACGATAGATATCGTGTAAAAAGAAAATTAGTTGTATATATAAATAAAGGAAAATAGTGTTCTTGAATGACATCAAACTTTTTTGTCAACTTTTCAGATGTAAATAATTTGACAAATAAAATATTCGTAACTTCTTTGGAGCTCCCTGCTACACACACTTGCACCTATTTTCAATGGGTACAATAAATAAAGAGAAAGAGTGAGAAAGTGAGTGAGAGAGACGACTCTCCATGTCCCAATCTCAGTCGCAGTCCGCCCAGCATTTACAGCAATTAGGCTGCCCAACACAACTGGCTGCCTGATTAGTTTAAATTAAGCCAACTGATATGGAGATGTCTAGGGATTGAGCTGGTTTTAGTTCCGGTTCTTAAAATGGGTCTGTGTCTGGGTCTGGGTCGGGGCAATGGGGCAATGGGGCAATGGCGTGTGCATGGGTACTACGAGCATAGATTGGTTTACGACGTGTGTTAAATGGAAGCAAGTGTGAAGTAAACAGCTCTTAATTAGCACTCATTATGCTCAGCAATGCTTTAATTAAGCGCATAATTAGATATATTCTACATATAATTAGATATATCGATAGCATGTTATCGATAAGTGAGAGACAGCAAGGGAAAAGTGAAGAATATATATAATATTAATTTACATATATAGATTTAGTAAAAAATTAAGATAGAATGGGATAAGATATCTCAGCATCTTTTTAATATGTACAAGTACATAAAAATATCGATAAAAAGTTTATCGTTTTAAAAGATTGAGTAAGCAAGAAAGAGATGGAGACTGGAAAAGCTTTAGAATGCGAAAATCTCGTTTACATTACTTAGACGTCGTTTAATAATGGATATCGATAACATTTTTATCGGTTAACTGATGCTGAAAATAAACAGAGACAAAACTAGTTGGAGTTCGATGTAGAGAAAGATGAACAGATTCAGACAGAGAGTTGTCTTTCTAGCTAGTCAGCACCATTTTTATAGACGTGATAATGGCTATCGATAACATATTCACCCCGTAAAAGACAAAAGACGCACCACACATTGTGAAAAACAATAAAAGGTGTGTAAAAAGAGAGATGAAGAAGAGAGGACAATGAAACGCTGAAACTTCTAGGAAATTGTATACTGTGGCGCCATCTATTGTGCAGCAGCCTGCAATTGGGAATTGCGATAAAAAATATAAATTAAAAAAAAATGCTCTAAACAAAGTAGTAAAAAATATAGCAAACAGCAAGAATTAAAAATGAATGTAAAAAAAACAACACGAAAACAAAAGCAAAGAGCACTTAAATACATTTTTAATTATGCCAGATACGTGCGCAGCTGCCGAGAAACTAATTAAAAACAGCGGAACAATGTCTATTATGGTATGATGTATATATATATATATATATATATATATATATACTATATATAAAATATAAAAAGAAGACGATATATGTTTTCAATTGTTTTTTATTCAATTTTGTTTTTTTTTTTTTTGGCGCTAGCAATTAATAAACAAGCAGTTAAATCGTGCAAATAGCTCAAACTGCAAACTGCCAGCTGGCGCCAGCTAGCGGCGGTTTTCAGCAAACTGAGTATCTTTTGTGGCGCAGAAACAAAAAAAGAAAATATATAATCCAGCAAAAAATAATGGTACAGCCCACACAATTTGCACACACATATGTAAATTGCAATCAAGCGATGCCAACCCAAATATTTTAGAATCCCAGTTACAGATGGAATTACAGATAGAGCAATAGAGTAGCTGAGATACAGATACATTCAGATACAGATACAGATACGGTTGCCGTTACAAATGATATGCTATGCGACAGCATTGTTGAATCTAAATTGTAGATTCTGTTGATTTAAGTGCCAGTTTGACATGACAAGCGAGTGCCCACTATAAGCTATAATCACAGAACTCGACAATTCACCGAGATCGCTTAATTAGCTCGCTCCGAGCTGAGCGACAGATTTCCATCTGGGATCTGACATGTGACTAAGCACAGCAGTTTTCTTCACTCTTGGCAATTGCCAACCCTCCACTACGCTCCCCTCCCCATGTCGGGTACAATTTACTGCATTTTCGCACGTTTTGCACTTGTAATTGAATGAAAACTGCTTAAAGACGCATAAATCATATACCAGAAAAACATCAGTAAAATAAAAAACATCGCATCTGACAAAAGAAGCTAGACCTTGCAGAATAGTCAGTTTTTAGGCTACTGAAATCATTAATTACTTGATCTGAAAAATGTTGTATTTGTATTCAGAACACTTTACGCTTTTTTCAAGTACTTTTTTTTTCTAATGAGTGTTTTGTCTTGGCGAGCATTTCGATTATGAAATCAAAAATGATTCATGCTACCTTTCACATATATGTATGTATATGTATGTATATAATATGCACGTTATAGCTTATAGTTCATAAAAACTCATTTCGTAGACGATAATAAAGTAAACTCTTTTAAGACCTTAAAACCACAAAAAAAAATTGATTTTGAATAATATTTAAATATATTGAATATGTAAAATCAAAATGCCTCAAAAAAAATCAAAAAAATTTGATTTCGAAAAATGAATATATTTTGAATGTAGAATCAATCCAGAGGACAAATCATGACAAAAATGCCATCAAACGTGAAAATCAGTTCAATTTTGACAAAGTTATGGGAGTTTGAAATTTTCAAAATTTTTGTAAATTTTGGCATGATTTTTGACCAAAAATTTGACCCCCTCAGAATCACTTTAAATGTTTTTTTTATACTAATTGTGACAATCACAATCCACTAAAATATAAAATTAGAATTCTAAATTTTGGAAAAAAAAATGTTTGAAAATTGGCAAATTTTGAATATATTCTCAAAAAACATCCACAAATTGAATTTTTCTAAAATGCGAAATATTTAAATGCAGAATCAAGGTGAAAAGTATGGGAGTTTGGAATGTGGGTGCTATGAATTGGAATTGTCCCAGTTTCCCCGTCGACTCACCTCAACAATGCAGCGCTGGACACAGTCGCGTGTGACGCGCTCCAGGACGATGCGCTCCTCGTTATCCACATCCCCATCCATGTTGTGCTGCTGCTGTTGCTGCTGCTGTTGTTGTTGCTGCTGTTGCTGTTGCTGCTGCTGCTGCTGTTGCTGCTGCTGTTTGGTGTGGGTCTGTGTGGCTGCGAGAATGGCATGCGCGCGGATCACGCTTCTGATTGCGATGCCCTCTGTTCAGCGTCGGTCGCAGCAGCGTCCCATGGCCCAGCGGCAGCGGCGGCACCGCAGCAACAACAATCGCTGCCGGTTCAGTTGCTGTCAAGTTGAACTGCTGCTGCTGCTGCTCCTGCTGCTGTTCGGTCGGTGAGCGGCAGCAGACGTCGCAGCAGAGCGAGAGCAGCAGCAACAGCAGCAGATTGGCAACCAGAATGTTGGCGATGCCGGACGTCGCCTGGCCGCGGATCAGGCGACGTCCCAGCTGCAACAGTTGCTGCCGCGCTGTCTGCCGGGGCTGAAGGCGTTTGCTGGCTGTGCACTGAGATTGGCTACTGCAACTGGAAGCGGAGCGTGAGCGAGATCTGGATTTTGCGGCGGTTTGCTGGCAGCAATCCTGGTTGATGTGCGTCGTTGACATTTTTGTGTTGACATTGACAGCGATTTTTACATTGAAATTAAAGCTTAAACGTTTTGGCTGCTGCTGTTGCTGCTGTTGTTGTTTCTGTGGTGCTGCTGCTGCATCTTGTTGCCAAAACATAATCAACAGTTTGCGCTTCAAATGCTTCAGTTCGCGCAGCACGGCCGCCTTAAAGACACCACTGTCGGCCACACGCTCCGCCGCTTTGTGATAGCAATGCAGGGCGCCCTCGCGGAAGCCGCTGTGGCCGCTGCGCAAGTGCAGCTGACGGAACTCGTTGTGGGCCAGGAGAAAGGCGCGTGCACCGCGCACATAGGCTTCGGCCTCACGCTGTACCGAGCCACCGTATGACTCGCATTTGGCAAATCCAATGTGGCACATGGCCGCATATTGCATGATGCCCGATTCCTCAAAGATATATGCTAAACGTTGGAAATCGGCTTGAACGTCGGCCACATTGGGCGCAAAGCGTCTGTTTGCAGGACGAAACTATAGCGATATTGAATCAAATATTTATCATTAATACTTACTTGAAGAAGACAACACGTTCGATTTTTTTTATTTTCGTTGAGGCGCGAAGATATTGCTCGATGGGATTCTTAGGATATTGGTCGAGCTGGTGTTGATGTTGATGGTGATGATGATGATGGTGAGGATGTTGTTCCATTGGCTGCCCGCTGGCAGTGCTATTGTTACGTAGTTTATCCATGATATTTATTTTATTTTTTTTTTTTTTAGGTGCTACACATTATATTCTGCTCTTAATATTTATGAATTTGTCAAAACAAAAAACAGCAACAGCTTTACAAGTGTTGTACAATGCCTGTTTAAAATATGACAACTAATACATAGGTAACGCGATGCACAGGTAACTTGTTCGCCGTGCGTGACGTCACGATTCTGTTGGCATTTAATTCTATACAACTACAATTATTAGTTAATTGTAATACCCTTCGTTATGTAAGCTTGGCTTATACACTTTATTTGCATTGCACAGTGAGAGATGTGGGTGTGGCAAGTCTCAGTAATTAGCGAAATTAAAAATGGTTAATTACTAGGCGTTACCTGTTGTACTTGCAGCGGCATGGTATTTGGCGTTAACCAGCACTATGCCGTCCAGCTGTTCACACCTATACATACAGCGTCAGTTTTTTGCACAATCGTAGAACAGAACGCAGACAAATATTGCAGCGCACGCCACGTTAACGCGCCGCTACGCATTTAATTAATATAAAATATAAATTGCGAAGCGTTTTATCTCAAAAAACTGCTTTATCGCTATCTAAAATGGCAATTACCGAGCACGATAACATTTTTATATTTGTGCCAAATCTGATTGGTGAGTTTTCGATTGGTAAACAAATGTGACGCGTGCACAGTGGGCCGCTTTCGAAGAACGACAAGCAACACAATTAATGAAACTAAGTGATTTGAGTGAAATTTAAAATATAATTAACTTAGCAAATAACGCTTTATAGGTTTTGATAAATAGTGGCTCAAAAGCTTTAATATTTTTATTTTTTCTTTTTTTCTAATTAATTGTGTTTGTTGATCCACGGTTCGACGCATTGATTCTGTATGTATACATATGTATGTATACATGCTGTTATTGTTTTTGCTGTCTTAATTCAATTAGCGGTGGTAGGTGGCGCTGGCGTTGCAACCTGTCAACTGCACCCACTCCACTAACCCCCTTACCACTTATGTCAAAGTCACCCACGACGCGCAAATTTTTATTGTATTGACAGCGCCATCTGTGAACACCACACACACACACACGGTATCGATTATAACTGCATTTGTTGATTGTGTGTGTGTCTGTGATTGA
>SCDS01004055.1:0-10504 GCA_004149465.1 Drosophila nigromelanica
GGACAAGCGGGCTGGCAAGCGGGCGGGCGGTCGGTTAACGCGTCTGTTATCAGGGGCAGGCCACGTGTGGCAGCGACCGCTGCGCTTTATTAGGGTTGCAAATGCAGTGCAGAACACGGCGACCCTTTTACACACACACAGACACACACACACACATACAGCATGCCCCTGCCCTTGCCACGCACATATGTTGCATGTTTATGGACAAACGAAATTAACGCTGCCAACTTTTGCTTTTGACGTTCAATGTGACCTCAACAACAGCGGCAATTACAAACAACAACAACAACAACAACAAGCGCAAAGAAAAAACCAGAGGAAATTGGAAAATTTTTGCGTTTGCCATATGAGCATCATCTGAAAACGGGCCTCATTTTTGCACATAATGCGTGTGCGAGTGTGTGTAAGTGTGTGTAATTGCCATTAGCAACAACTAATAACAACATACGCCTCATAGTGATAACATTTGCATGTGCGCTGTGAGAGCCCGCATAGATTTCAGTTTCCGGTAATCCGACAGGCGTGCAGGGATTTCGGTCCTGGAGCAGGATTCAGGGGCAGGGTATTTGTTGCAACATTTGCTTGCAAGTATTGCAATTAAAATGATCAAAAAAATTATATTCGATTATTGAAAATTACAAATAAAATATGCAACATCAGAGAAATAGCCAAGAAAAAATTTGTACTTAATGCAAGTGAAAATGTTTTAATTAAAAAAGAAAGAAATTCTGCTTCAGAATATTTGTTCAAACCAAAATTCTTTAAAAACCACAATTTATAATTTAGTATAGGGATAAATGTACTTTCATTAAAAAATCTTTGCTATTTAAATTTGTTGAAAACATTAAATTTTGAATCATTGACGCTTAATTTAGAAATGTGTATAAAATGAACTTTGAAATTAGTTTTTCTGCGATTTGAGCAAATTGTACTTAAATTTAAATTGAAATATTTGTATACAATTTTCTATGAAATTTTTAATAATGTGAAAAATCTATTCAATGTTTTGCTACAATACGTAATTACTATAATTACTGGTCCTAAATGAAGTGTCTTTGGCTGGTTACACTCGCACGTTGCAGCTGAAGATTTAGTTGCGTTGTCTATTAAGTTGCCTGTTACCTGCCCCACATTTGACCTTTGCCAGCTGCTCGCTAATCAACTAAAAACCAACAAAGGGGTGGCCCAACCACGCCCCCGCCCACCCAGCTGCAGACCCAATCAAAGGCACATTAACAGCACTTCATCATAATTAAAATGCAAGCCAAGCCAGACACTGGCTCCCACAACATGCAGCTAAAGACCCCGCCCCCCTTCGCCCTCCGCCCCCGCACAGTTGCCGGCTATCAGCGCCCACATTTCATGGCAGAGGCAGGCGCCAAAACATTTGCAAACAACGAAATGAAGCAAAAACAAGAGAGAAAAAAAAGCCATTGGAAGAGAGCTGGCAAAGATTTCGAAATAGTTGATGGCAACAACAACGACAATAAAATCTGCTGCATTATAATAAAAAGAGAATTCAAGGCATCTAAAATTAAACCCGGCCGCAAATGAGTTGAGTTGAGTTGAGTTGCTGCTGTTTTGTTTGGTTTGCTGTGCATTGGTTTGGTTTGGTTTGGTTTGGGTTGGGTTGGGTTGCGGCAATAAATAAATTTAAATCTTAAGCCGTTGGCAAATCAAGACATTACTCATACACCGTGTGGCCCAGGCCGAAAATAGTTTCCACACTGACGTCTCTGATGGACGCTCTAATGCTGAACGCGTCGTGATAAATGTGCCGACGGCTTTCAGC
Source organism: Drosophila nigromelanica (assembly GCA_004149465.1). Taxonomy (NCBI): domain Eukaryota; kingdom Metazoa; phylum Arthropoda; class Insecta; order Diptera; family Drosophilidae; genus Drosophila; species Drosophila nigromelanica. Next base: position 1,793 of record SCDS01004055.1, read on the forward strand.
CAAATGCCGTGCAAATTAGCCAAACAATTTGTCCAATCAAATGAGCCAAAGCGACCGCTCTGCTATTTGACATACACCACACACACACACACACACACACACACACACACGTGTCTCCGTGTATAAACAGACGATGCGTCAACCATCATAAAGCACACGCTTCAAGGCTATAGAGCATATTTCGATTATACATATCAAAGTTTGTATTTGTTTTCTTTTAATCTCATAAATTTGGCGGGATCGCTGCCAACGCGTCACTCGCCTATATTTAATTTATATTAATTGAGGCGGAGATCTGATTCGTATACCTGAAAAGTAACAGCTACTAATTCAGTGACATAATTGGCCATAAAGCTGTTATGTTAGCGGCTCCTTTGTATGCCCTGTATTCGGAAAATGTGTGTTAAAGGGTAGGATTGACTTATAATAATACACATGGATCAAAGCCCAGATTTGTAGATTCGCATTCTGCAAGAAACATTCTTATTTAATGCAATAATATTAGCTTTATATAGCTATGCTCAATTGTGGAAAAAACACACATATTTTTAGGTATTTCTCATTTCTCAAAATGTTCCATTTAATTATTTAATTTTTGTCTTAAGATTGTGTAAAATATATAAGATTATTTTTAGAATATTTATTAGATTAAAATTTAAAAACAAAATGTTTTGATTAATATTTGTTTATATACAATTATGGCAACATACAGGGTATCTGCTGGTCAATCACTTGTTTTTGAAGTTTCTGCTTTACGAACAGCAAGCAGGGCATCTACTAGCCGAGCACACTCTTGATTATTTGTACGTTTAGATCGCAACAAGAACAAATGTTCACAGATAATTCGCTCTGATTGCGAAATATCTCTGTTGCCGTTGCCACAATTTTGTTGCAAGTGATTCATGCATCATCCATCAGCTCTCTGCGCCTACAATATGTGCCGCACATGTCCCGCTCCAGCGGGACTCGATTCGTTGATGGACTTTTCATTGGCTTCGAGCACCGGCTCGAAATTGCATTGTCATGTCCTCAAGTTATTTGCCTGGAATAGTTAACTTCCTCTGCTGCTATTTTCCTTCATTTTTTTATTGAAGGGGTAATCTGTTCAGTTCTTTTTTTTTTTTTTGGATATGTTTTGGCTACACAGTGGGTATTGTGTGGCCTCGTTTGGCACATTGTGTGTAGCTGCGGACCAGTCGCTGATTTCGCTGCTTTGTGTGTATCCTGTGTCCTGTGGCTATAATTTCGTGCTGGACTCGGATACGTTACCAGCTCAGATCAGCTCAGCTCATGGTCCGCTTTCGTCCAATCTCGTATATTGTCAGTTTTCATCAGTTAGATTTTTGGGAAACGGCAAAGAAAACGAGACGTGCAAAAATCCTTTCGCCCATTTCCATCTCTCTTGGCCCGTTGTCATTTTAATTGTTGTTTACTGGGCTTGTCAAATGCGCACTTCAGTCCAAAAAAAATAAAAAAAAAAAAGGAAAGGAAAGAACCAGTGCCTCGAGGGGCTCCACAGTCGGTGCAGGGCGGCCAGAGTTTTTGGGGAGTGGAGATTGGGCAGCTTTCGAGACCTGTGCTGTGTCATTCGTCATGGCGGCCGTTGTCTGTGACGAGGCTGTCATTGCCATACGCTCTGATTTACTGGCTAACACACACACACACACACACACACACACACACACACACACACATACGCACACATTTGTCTATGTTCTATGGCAACTTTAGGTGCTACCTAAGCCACGTTTGTTTAATATTTGCCTTTTTATTGTATGTTTATGAATTTTAAACAGTTTTCTGTTATTGTCCTTGGTTTCGTTTTTTTTTCTGTTTCCTTGCCAAATTCACTTAGCCATGTTTTTAATAAGCTAGCACTCGGTAAACAATGTCCTGGTACGTGGACAAACAGCAGACGCAAAGCGAAAAAAAAGTGAAAATCACTTGGCCGTTGCTTCATTTTGTTGCAATTTATGTTTTATTTATTGTTAAGGCAAAGTGCTCAAAGCGCTTCGGGCCAAGTCGCCCGCCTCCATGCAGCCGGAACCCTTTATTTGCCTTTCCAGCAATCCCTCACTGCTGCCACTGCTGCTGCTGCTGCCACGGATTTAGCTTTGGCCGGGCTTTCAAGTGATTATGATTATTTTTTATGCACATAACGTTACATGTGCGGGCCAACCCCAATGCTAAAGCCAAAGCCAAAGCGTCAGGCTCATCGGGCCACGTCAAAAGCAAAAGGCAGCCAGCAGCCAGAAATACAGAATGGCCAGACCCCAAAAAGCAGACAAACACACACACACACACACATATTCGCACACAAACAAATTGAAAAGTCAACCAGCGGCCAGCATATGGAAAACAAAGCGCAAGCAATGAGAACGAAGCTTAAATACCCTTCTAAAGAGTATATTGAGATTGTGCAACGTTCGCCTTACTATACGTAGAGACTTGAAACTTGGATTATATAGTCGTGTATACCCGCAACAGAAAAAGTGCTAAGATTTTTTTTCGATTCAATCTATTTATCAGCCTCAGTTTTAAAGCTAGATACATGGAATTTTGCAGATAGATTACTCTTGATTACCCCTCCAAGGATGGCACAACAATTGTTTACCTACGCTGAATGGCGACGCGGCAAGTCAATAAAAAAAAGATCAATAACTGTAGTCGAATGTTTTAATTTTGTAATTGCTTGCCTAAAAGCTGTTCGCTATAGCGTTTCATATAGCTTAGACCATTAGAAGCACAAGGAACGCAACTAGTTTTTGTATACATTCCAAATATAAAACTGTCCTGTTTGCTTTTGATATTCAAAAGCTTTCATAGCTAAGTTCACATGGAACAGATTTAGTGACCAAGCTCAAGGCAAAGTCGTGCGAGACTCAGTGAGGGCATCAAACGCATGTGAAAAGGTAGCCAAGCGAAGGCGTTTGCGGAGCAGAGTGGGGTACTTAGGCTCTGTCAGTTGCTGTGTCTATCTGTGAGCGTGTGTTTATGTCTGTGTGTGTGTGTGTGTGCCGAAGTGTAGCCACAGGGCAGCTGTAAGGACATCAGGACGAATGGTGTGCGTTGATTTTTACTGTTATTACTTAGTCCCGGGCATATGTCTATGAATGTTGTCCATGTCTGACCCGCTCCATTCCTGCTCTGCCCTCAATCTCCTCTGCCCTCTCGCGCTGACTGCTCGTCTGGCCATTTGTGTTTTGTGTAAGCAGTTAATTGGATCAGGGGCTTGGGCCTGTCCGGGCCCCCGTGTGCATCTTGAGCATCGAGCATCTTGTTGCAGAAACGGCATAAAAGATTATTGCATAGCTCATGGCGCATCTACAAGGTAGCTAAATAATTGATTAACTGTCAGCTGGCCAAATGTCAACATCAGCCTCAGGAACCAGCTGAAGATGTCTCTCTCTCTCTCTCTCTCTCTCTCTCTCTCTCTCTCTCTCTCTCTCTCTGGGAAGGGCGGAGTTGCGTTGAGATGATGTCTCAGTCGGACTCTGTTCAGTCTTTCATGGAATCTATTAAATTATATTTTTGTTGCTAATAAATTTGTATATAAAAATAGCAGCAACAATAACAACAACATCTGCTTTAGCATACACCAGCTGCCCCCGCTGTGTGTTGCACAACTGCTGCTGCACTTGCGCCGTTGCAAGCAATTCTTCTGAATTCGAAATTCCAAGTTCTTCTGTTTTCCCTCTTCGACGCTCTGTCAATATGCGAAATGTTAAATCGAAACTGGCAAAGCGCGCATGGCATTGTCAGGAGGAGAGGAAATGGAGCCAACATTTTGTTTTTTATTTTGGTCCGATGCCGAGTCTAAAGCTGCTCATGCGCAACAACAACAACAGCAGCAGCAGCAGCAGCAGCAGCAAGAAACAACAATAGACAGCAAAGCACAACAGCTACTACTTGGTCTGAAGATGGTATATCATGACTATACACAGCGGCTTTGCCATGGATCGGTGTGCAGATACTAGCGGAGGTCGTCACAAAAGTTCCGCTAAGTGCAAGGGAAGGGAATATAAAAAAAAAAGAAAACGAAAATCATATTCATTTGAATCTATCAATATTATCCAACTCTTTCTTCGAATTAAGAATGCCATGAAGAATGAATGAATATATTAAAGCATTTTTAATCTTACATAAGGATGATTTCACGGTTAGGAAAACATTTAAAGTTTCAATTGATTGTTTAATCTAAGTGAAACTAGCGAATGGATCTTGTCTTAGCCAACATCCATCTTTGCCAATGCTAGTAGTAGTCGTATTAGTAGTAGTTTTAATAAAAGCAAACATTTGTCTCAGACAAATGAAACACTGATGGCTGCGAACCCAAAAAAATATCGCCAGTGCTTCGGTTGATCTTTGAGTTTCTTATATCTCATCGCATTCTTCGAAGCTTAAAAGGAAAATATTCCATTTATTGTTTTTAATTAATGTGTGCTTATACAAAAAATTAATTTGTTTTGCTTTCAACAAAAGTATTTTCAATCAAATTTGTTTATGTTTTTTTTCAAATTATGGTTCGACTTGACTATTGATAAAATAGAAATATATAAAAAAAATTTAATAATAAAATAATAACAATAAAAAGAATTCTTCACAAATATTCTTACCCATTAAAAACTACAACTTGCTAAATGTAATTTTAATAGCTCTAAGAGTTCGATTGAAGTTCAAAAAGAGTAAATTGAACCGATGCGACTTTATTAACATGGTCGATAAAAACAAAGTTAGTCCTTGGCAACTTTGCTGCTCTGCTGGCATTCACAAAAGATTGATAGGATTTGCAGTCATGTAAGCGCTGTTGCAGGTCACATTGAGATTGCAATATTCCTTCAAAATCGCGACAGTCTGAGGAAATCCTTAAGATCAATAAAAAAGTTTCTGGCAAATGACAAGCATTAAATTGGCTGTTTTGCCTTAGCAACAGTTGCCAACTCCTCGTTCAACCCACGCGCAGCGCTTGGCTAATGATATGTACGGCATAAAAGCAAAAAGGATGGAAGAAAAAAATATAAGCTAGCAATAGCAGCAGCGGCAGCAGCGCCGACATAAATCAAAATTTGTGCAGCGGCAACGTCTCTTTTTTACCTTTGCTGGGAAGTTGCCGCCCCAAGCGAGGGGGCAACATGTCTCCACTTTGAAATGGAATTGCTGTTGCAGTTGGAGGCCGTGGAAGCTGTAGCTGTAGCTGAAGCCGCAGGAGCTGCCCGTCAAGTGCCGCTAAACGTAATGTAAATAAGCATTTAACAGCAGCAATAGCAACAGCAGCAACTGCAGCGAATGCAACACAAGCAACACAAACAACAACAACAACAACAACAATACTAATAAATGGCATTACAAACAGCGGGCAAATAAATCGCATTGAAGCGCAAATGCGCCAAAGATGCAGCTTGGATGAAAACCGTACGTCCGTCCATGTTGCCGTCGCGCTTAACATTTACAACATGCAACAGATTTATGCATGCAACAATAGCAGCAGCACCAACAACAACACCAACAACACCAACAACACCATCAACAGCAACAACAAGAACAACACATGGTGTCATGCAACATGCCACCATCCTCCCCCGCCTTACCACGCCTCCTTTCGTGTCGCTGCAACAAGGTGTAGCTTCAACAAGCAGCTGATGAAATTGTTGTCTGCGGCGTTAAATACAATGCTCAAATTCGGGAACTAATGGGAAAAGTTTTGCCGAAAGCCAAAGAATAATTGAGTATACAATATGATAGCCCAAAACAACTTTGTCAGACATAACTACTTCGATTTCGTATACGATAAACTCATGCTTTGGTTCATATGTCCGCTGCATAAAGTAAAAGAATTATGGGAAAATAAATAACATAATCAATAACATAAAAAGATAAAAAACGAAAATTTCGCAAATCTTTAGAACTTTTAACAATTTGATAAATCATTTTTTTTTCATTTATTACATTGGTCAAAGAAAAATTGTTGTATTTTAACTAAGACTTAAAAGTTTCATTTTAATATTTATTTAAAATACGACTAATTTCATGACTTTTAATTAAACATTTAATTTTTTTATTATATTTTAATGTTTAAATAAAAGTTCAAAATAATACAAGCCTAAAGAAATTTTTAATAGTTCAAGTTTCATGTCATAACAGTTATTTTTCGTTCATGCTTGTTATATTAACATAGTTTTCTTGGATCTAGAATATTTTGATTTATATTTTTATATCTGCAAAAAAAAGGTTTATAAATGTCTTCAACAACTTTATTCAAATTTTACTTCCTGTATTTATATAGCTTATTTTATACATATATTTATCTTTAAGAACAATCCAAAAAAATTTTTTTGATCTGTTTAATTGTGCTTAATTTACATTTTTGCAACGCAATCCCTAAAAACACATCGATGCAAACTTAAACCAGTGAGACTGCACTTATGAAGTATGTGGGGAATTCATGAGCCAAGTTGAATGTAAAGAAGAGATTTTTATTATTTGACGAGTTAGGAGCTTTTCAACTCAACACTCGCATTTCGCTGGCACTTTCTCCCGCCTGATTATCGCCGCGGAATAGAACAGAACATAATTTGCCAGGCACTAAATCATGAACGTCTATGGCTGCCCTGGGGCCCCCCGACTGCGGCGGCAGCGTCCCCTCTCCCAGCCGCCTGTCAGCGGGCAAATTTATACCAAAAGCAACAAAAACTACAAAATAAAAACGAGCCAAAGAGCGAACAAGTTGCGCAAGTAGCCCACAAGGTGGAGCGCCATATGCAAAGAAGCAGTTGCCACTGACGACGACGTTGACGTTGACGTCGACGTCGACGTCGACATCGCTGCTGGCGTCGGCGTAGGTGTGAAGTGTGAAGTGCAATCAAAGTGCAGCGGGCCAAGCAGGTGCCAAAGTTGTTTAATCACAAGACTTTAACACACAATTTGTGTCGAGTTGGGAATGGAAAATCGCCGAGGAATTGGGGTTAGTCATGGATGGAGGCGACCAGATACCGCCTCGATTTGGGGCCTTTAAGGCATACAAGCATGTGCATAGAAACCTATTTACATACTTATATGCACAGTCGCTGTGCTGTCAAATAAAAAGCTCATTAGCCGATCGTTGGCGACACGCTGACCAAATTGCAACATATTTTGGGCCAGGCCCCTGAGGCCGCATAAACAACAGGCACAGAGCCAAAACAAAAACAAATTGAGCCCAACAACAACAACAGCAACAAATTGTAATAAAATAAATTTAAAAGAAAAAAATCGAATCGAGCTGTGACTGCAAAGGCAACATAACTCAAGCAAAACGTCAAAAGCAATTAAATTTGAAACTGTCGAACGAGCGGAAAACGATGAACTCCATCTTGACAATGGCCACACGATAATGAAGATGGCCCCGATGATGATAATTAATTATCAGCGAACGGGTTGCGGCTGTTGTAGCTGTTGTAGCAGGTGTTTCCCTTGCCTTTGGGTTCAACGAAATAATTAACTCATAGCTGGGCAAAAGTTTTTAGTGCCCTCAATATGCGGGGGCAAGAACTGTTTATTCATTAGACCCAGCACCTATTCAAATTAAAATAATGAAGTTAGATATTAAAAGAGTATATAATATATGCATTAATAAGAGGACTAGCAAAATGTGGCTGAAATATATTTGCGGAGCGATTAAAACATTTGTGTTTTAATAATATAGAAATGCTTGACTTCGAGCCGGCCACATTCATTGCTAAATAATAGACCATAAATAATAATTATATCTTAAATTAGTGAAAATTAAATCTTATTGTGGCTTTTTTACTTCTTTTGTCCCTTCAAACCTTCTATATAGTATATCTTTCCATTTACATATTCATTATTTATTAATATTACTATTTACAATATGATTTTTAATTTTTATGTTCTCTTTTGCACTTTTCCTTTGAAACTATTTTTACATCAACAACATAAATTGTGCCTTAAAATGTTCCCTTACTCCCTTGTCACATTCGACATGTACCTTAAATCTTATATAGTTTGTTCTTGTCCTCTACTTTATTTTAAATATTTTTTGCTCTTTTGCCGGAGGCAAGCATTAGACATCGAATGCTTTTATTTTTTTTTAAATTGAAGTTGTTTCTGCTGCCGAGAGCAGCATCCACCACGCTCGAGGGTGGCTGGGTGGCTGTTCCTGCCCCGCCGCACACCTGTTTGAAAGGTAAAGCCAAAAGGGTTTCCGTCAGTTGCCCTGGCCAAAAGCTGGACATCAACAGGCTCAGTCTGTGCTAGTCCTGGCTGACAAGTTGAGCGTTCTTTCGATTTGAACATTGGCTTTTGTTTATCTCGGCAAGGGGGGTGGCACTGACAGGCGCTAAAAGACGACGAGATTAAGTCATCGAAGCGTATAAAAAGGGAAAGCAAAACAACAACAACAACAACAATATACGTAATGTGAATTTTATTGTAGTACGTCTGGGGCTATGGTTAGATACTCATCATGTTCTCCATTCCATTCCATTCCATTCCAGTCGATGCTCAAAGCATTCAAAATATTTTCATTTGACAAATTTTGTATTATATTTTTTTGCTGCTGCTTCTTCCTTGTCTATTTTTTTTTTTTTTTTGTTCAATTTTACTTTGAAACGTGGCCAACACATATTTGGGTGGTTGTTCTGTGTGTTTATGTTGCTGTTTATTTGCCAAGGGCGTAATTCCCCAACTCCCACCACACCCATCGCCCGCCCACTG
>SCDS01004084.1:0-11081 GCA_004149465.1 Drosophila nigromelanica
TGCCTTCTTCAACAATTAACATAAAGCTGCAGGCTACAGACAAAAATAATGTATGCATTTGATATTTAGACGAAATAATATCTAAATTGAACTTTATTAGACAGCTGTCAAATGTGATCAGTAATTTAAATAATTACAAATATACAATTTACATTGTTCTCTACTCTTCTGTTTATTCTGATTATAAATTGCGCTAAGCTATACAAAATAAATATTAGTTAAAATACACTTTTTTGTCTTATAAAATAAATAACGTATCGAAAAATGGCGAAATTACGGTTTATTTCTGCACTGTGAAAGGCCGTCGACTTAAAAGCACACGCACACACACAACCAAAAAGCATATTGTATATGTGTATGTGTGCACTTAATTTGATGAAACAATTAGCGAAAGGAAAATTTGATTTAAGCTGCTTTTAACTGCGGCACACAGCGCCAGGATGTGGCCATTGTTTGCTGTTGTCCTTTCGCGGCATCCTTAATGAGACTCGACATGGGACTTGAGCGGACGCCGGGCAAGGGGTACTTCAAAATGGGACGACCTGTCCGATTGCTAAAAAGCTTAAGAGCCCAGCAATTGAAGTCGCGCTGTGTCCTAGCTGTTTATACCCTGTACCCATTCGAGATATGTGAGTAAAAGAGGGTATTTAAATTGATATCGATTTTTAGTTTTTAAAACTAGGGACACAAGATCTAAAAGTTTTCACAGCATCGATATATATCGATCTGGAAATTATGTATTAATTATAATATGTATTGAGTATATTTCAAAGGCTATAACAGCTGAACACTTTAAGATTATTTTTTCATATCAATTTGCGATAGCTTGCCCCTTTATCTTAAATTTGATAAATATCGATCTTAAGGCTAGTTTCTTTAAAAAGTATCGTTAAGATATAGTTAGAGACACCAAACTTAAATTTGAAGTTCTTGACTATCAATAAATATCTACATATCGACAAATATCGATATTACGATTAGATTTCTTGCACAATTATAAAAGCTTAAAGCGACAAATTGGTCACTAGTGTACAAATTGGATACTAGGGTATCGCCCAGTCGGACCCCGCCCGACTAGTACACACTCTTACTTGAGGACGTGGCAATTGCCACGACGACAGCGACGACGTTGACGGAAATGAAAAGATAATTTACCCGCATGTTACGCACACGCGACGCCAGCCGGAGCCGGAGCAGGAGAAATCTGGTAGCTGGTCGATGGTCGATGGTAGCTGCATGGAGGTTTGGTCCTCGCTAATGCTAATGCTGGTTATCTGTCTATCCATCAGCTGGCCATGTTATGATGTAAATGCCGAGCCACTCGACTGCTGCCACTGATGATAATGGCCACCGACCGCAGAGCTCCGGCACCGACTCCGGCTCCGGCTCCGACTCCAGCGCCAGCGCCAGCTCCGGCTTCAGTTACAGCTACGACTCCTGTTGCAGGCAAATATGTCGCTGGCAGCGGGCAGACGACGTTGCCAAACATTTAGTCTGTCTGAAACACACAAACACACACACACACACACACACACAAATTTATTGTTCTTAAACATTTGAGCATGAATGAATGACTGTGCCGGCAACTGGAACTGTGTTGGCTACTTTGGGTATGGGCATCGTATTGGCATTGGCAATGGGCTTGGAACCCGTTAGGGCTGTGGCCACTGCGACTGAGCCCGCCCAGAGCAGCGCACAGTGTCGCCAAAGTCAGCGAAAATAATAAATGAGTATACAAAAAATTCAAAAAATATAATCGTTTCCTCTGCGCTGTCTTGAACCTAGGACCTATCGAACGAAATTCAAGTTATCTAACAATCGTTTAAGCTGGACGAAAATTTTGAATAAAAAGGTTGTTTCGACCAATTTAAATTCTCGAACAAGAATAGTATGCACACAAAATATGTTGTTGAAATATAGATTTGTGTAATTTGTCTTCAGCAATCTGTCTGCAAAAAATTGATTAATCTAACTTTAAAACTAAATGAGATATATATATTAAATGAAAAAATGTTTTTGATGTGGATATACACAAGTATATATTCCGAAAAAAATGTTGTTCATTCTGTCATTGAACGAGCTTAGAACCCTTAAAAAGCCGCAAGTTTTTTATATATAATATAATTTTCATTTTATTTTATTTTCTTTTTAATTATTAAAAAAATATATATTTTAACTATTTAAAACAAACTCAATATTGTATTATACGTGAACCAAATTGTATATCAGTTAACTGATTAAAGTCTGAATTAAAGCGAGTTTTCAATGTTTTTCACAGCTCAAGTAAATGCTGTGCACCACTGTGCGGCGGTCTGGTTATATTTGAATGCCAAGTTGCCAGTTGTCACAATGTGAGTGAAATATAGCCAAAATGTCAAATGTCAGCGAAAGACATTATTACTGGCTAGTTGATCCGTCGTCGTCGTCGTCGTCGTCGTCTGCTCTGCCCCATGCCCGGCATCCAGTCCAATCATTGTTGTTGGCCTGCTTCTTGTAGTACAGCCTCATCCTTGTACGTATTGTCGCCGTCTGGTAGCGTGCACCACACAGATAATCGATACGCACACGCACCACACTATGCGTGTGTGTGTGTGTGTGAAACTGGAGGCTGGCAACCGAGACCATGTCAGTCCATCAGCCGCCATCGTCATCAGGATGTGTGCTTTAAGACTTCAAGTAACTGCGGCCTTCGATTTCAAATGTGTTTGGAAAATAACCAACATTTTAATCCAATATCAGAGCTAATTTAAATAGTCTAAAATATTGAATATTATATAAGCCATTTAATTCAGTTGCATAAACATTGAAATTGAAAAGATTTAAAAGCGTATCTTTTTAACTTTCATTTTTACTTTAAAAAAAAATGCTTTAATGTGCTTTAAAAGCACTTGAACTGAATTTGAAATCGATTTCAATAGGTCTTCGTACTTCTTGGTTGACTTTAATTGATTTGTAGATTTTAATGCAATTCAATTAATTTCAACTTCTGCGTTAATGTGCTTTCAACGTTTTTTTTTTTAATAATTCTAAATATTGCTTATAGCATAAGAGATTGTCCTGTTGGTAAAGCTTTCACTTAAAAATAAAATGTACTGAATGCATTAACTGAAGCTCAACAATTCATGTGCTTTGAAAGCTTAAGTTACAAGTCCGTCAGACAGTAATAATAATAAGATTTCTTAGTATAAAAGTAATAATAATAATTATAATAACAATAATAAAATGTAAAGCTTTAAAATGCCCAAAAGCTTTCTTGCTATTCAAGTAAAAATTGTTTGCTTCTTGGGTATAATAATAATAATTAAAATAATCCAAGTCAAAGCTCTCAAGTGATTAAAAGCTCTCTTGTTATTCATATTAAATGTAGCCAAGCTTTTAGTTTTATGTAAGCTAAATTGTTTTTGCTAGGCGTTTTTAGCCAAAGCTTTCATGTGCTTTCAAAGTACCATTTGCAGCTTACGTCAATTGGATTAATTGTAACTTCAATTCGACTTGTTAGCTGTCCCGTTTCAAGTGCTAATAAAATTGTAGAGTATAGAAGTTAATAGATTGGCACTAAAAGCTAATGGACAAGTTGCGCGACGATGTCCGCGAATCATTTGTGGGCGACTACAAGCTGCAGGGCCAGTTCGACGGTGGCTCCTTTGGCGAGATCTATTTGGCCAAGTGCCTCAACACCGGCGAGCACGTCGCCATCAAAATGGAGAAGGCGGGCGTGGCCCATCCACAGCTGGCGTACGAGTATCGCGTCTACAAAGCCATCCGTCCGGCTATCGGCCTGCCGCAGATACTCTACTTTAGCGAGGAGGACGACTACTGTGCCATGGTGATGGAGCTGTTGGGGCCATCGCTCAACTATCTGTTCGAGTTCTGCAGCCGGGCGTTCACCACGAAAACGGTGCTGATGCTGGCGGACGAGATGCTGTCGCGGCTGGAGCATGTCCACGGACGCGGCTTTGTGCATCGCGACATTAAGCCGGATAACTTTCTGATTGGACGGGATCTGACGTGCAAGCGACTGCATCTGATTGACTTTGGCCTGTCAAAGAAATACTGGGATCCCATCACCCATGTCCATATTCCGTATCGGGAGGACAGCAGCCTGACGGGCACCGCTCGCTTCGCGTCGATCGCCTCGCACGAGGGCTTGGAGCAGTCGCGTCGCGACGATCTCATCTCGGTGGGCTATGTGCTTGTCTATTTTCTGCGCGGCAGCCTGCCCTGGCAGGGCATCAAGGCCTCCACCAAGCACCAGAAATACGAGCGCATCTACGAAATGAAGCGATCCATTTGCAACGAGGTGCTCTGCGCCGGATTTCCCAGCGAGTTCACCACGTACCTCAACTACTGTCACAAGCTGAGCTTCGATGCCAAGCCGGACTACAACAAGCTGCGCAAAATGTTCCGCCAGCTGACCGGCAAGCTGTACATCAAAAAGGATCACATTTATGACTGGGAACGGCTCACGCTCAGCTTCTACCACAATCAAAAGAATCCCGGCGTCGGCAATTGGTTGCCGCCGGTCAAATGTCAGCCGGACGACGGGCTCAGCGGGTATCCGATTGTGCGGCGGGAACATTTCGATTAGCGAACTAGTTCCAAGCAACTTTGGCACCTGGTGCAACTTGTGATCATTGGCAATGCCAAATTTTTAGTATACATAATCTAATTGATCATATTGGGCAAGCGAAATGTGATCATTGCAATCAGTGAATCCTCTCTTATGAACTAGTAAAATTTTGTATATTCTAAAATGATTACACTCGTTCACGAATTAAAAATAAAATATATTGGGTCTTCGTATTGTCCGTATGCATGCGATTTTATTCGTTGCTAGTAAAGCTAGACTCTTAAAACTTGGAACATATACTCGAAAATATCCACGTCAAAAACACTCTTGAGATTTTTTAGCTACGTCCACAATGGGCGTGGCAAATCGCTAGATGAACAGAACAGTATTTGGTTATTCAATTTAAATTAAAATGTAAAAAAAATCAAACTTATCTCTCTTACATATTTTTGTATATACAAAAACTTTATAAGATTTATTAGTAGAATGAAAGCCCAAAAAAAAAGAAGGAAATTACAAAAAAAAAGAAAAAATAGTTGTATCTCTAACTCTATCATATTTATCAAATAGCTTTATTTATTCAGGAATTTTGGTTGCTATATATATGTCAAAAAAAGAAGGAAATTTCAGAGATAGAGTAGTTCGATCATATTTTTCAAAAAGCTTTATTTGGTTACAGATATTGAAAATCCCCCAAGATAATAGAAAATAACAAATGAATGGCTTAAACTATAATTCCGGGATATACACATATCTAAAATGCTTAAGTAATACCGGAACAGCTGATTGAACATGCAAATTAAATGCTTGTCAGACTAAAATATAGTTAAGAAAAAAAACTGCTGTCACCTGAATTGCTTGCAACTGGAGCAGCAAGCCGCAAAAGCCAACTAACTGCCCCGTGCCCCACTTGAGAGATAGAAAGAAATCAAAAACACAATCACATTTTGCCATAGTTCCAACACACTCAGCAAACAGTTGGACGGAGACGGGGGCTGAGGGGGCGGGGATGAGGGTGAGCTGCTTTGAATGGACAGCATCAACAGCCACGCTCCAGCGGTGACAGCTAATAAAAATTGTCCAGTTTTTCCAATTTGAGAGATGCCAACGCCTGCTGCCTGACACAGGATTGGGTAGGGGATGGGAAGATGGGGATGGGGGGAACAAGCGTCAAATAGAGCAATTTAAATTGGAACGTGATTATGCAAACGTTTGCGCAGCTTAACTCAAGTGGCGCTCCGTGCCGCTTGGCCAGTTGTCGCTCCAGACACACACACACACACACACACACACACAGATAGAAACACACACACACATGCCAAGTGGGGGTGTCCAAATGGGAGCTCTGTTGGTCATGCATTACAAGTCTTAAATCAATTGTTAAGGCAACATATCCAGGGCACATACAAAAATGGAGACGGGGAAGAGAGAGAGAATTTCACTTGACCATCAACCGTCCGTCTGAAAGCATTCAAAGCTCTTGAGTGCCTCGCACAGCCAACACAGTTCCAACTTAATTTTAAATGCGTATCTACTATAAACTAAATATGGCTGTGAAATTCACTGCAGCCAGTCGAGGAGGCGCCTCAACCTGCGCCAGTGCAGCGCCAGGCGTTCGAGCAGCAGTAAAATTGCAGCGATTGCCATCAGTGCGGCATAGCAACGATAGACGCCGCTCATCATATCGTTGGTGATCCTGGTGACCAGCTCCATGTTGTTGCTCATATCGGCAAAGGCCACGGGCAGATAGCGTCGCTCGATGTGATACATAACGCCCGAGCTGAGCAGCTGCTCGATCTTGCGATCGATGGTGAACTTGAAGATGGAATTGTTCGGAAAGTAGATGACCAGCTGGTACAAGTAGATCGGCTCCCGTATATGCGTTAGCCGGCTGCTCTTGCGATGCAACCGATTCCAGTGCGCCAGATTATTGATCAGCGATATGGTGGCCAATCGTTTGCCCTTTGGCGCCTGCTGCAGTCGCTTGTAGCGCTGCGAGAAATTGCCGCTTACCACGTGCGTCAGCTCGCGCGGATAGAAGTCGTGGTAGCCGGTGCTGATCAGCGTGTAGTTCTCCTCCAGCAGCCCGGTTAGGCCTTCCGGCAGCGGTTGATGCTGATGCGCGCGCAGCATATCGAAGAGTTTTGCTTGGTACGCGCAGCGCAGCACCAGCGTCAGCAGCAGCCAGCTGGCCAGCAGGTGGCGCAGAAAACCCCTCTGCGGCACACGCGACACCGGCACAGGATTCCCAATAGTGACGGCCACCAGATTCTCCAGCGGATGTGCCAGGCGAACGCCACCAGCTGCCCAAGTGGTCCAAAGTAGCGCTCCGTGCGCACCACAAAGATGAAGTAGCTCTGATGATACACGGACGAGGTGGAAAAGTTCTGGCGACGCACGTCCGAGCCGCTGAAGCCGCCAATTGCCAGGTCCGCCTCGCCCGCTGCTAGCTGGGAGCAAGAAAGAGCATATTTATATACATAAGAGTACAATAAAATTACATCGATAATATTTATCCATTTGACAATTTGAATTTAAATTGAACTTATTCGCCAACGTCGAAAGTATCGATAGGCCTAATTTGTACTCAATTTGAAGCTACCCATATTTAATACTATTACATATTATGAAATTGCAAATGAATAAATTTTAATAAATAATAATAATAGTTCTGTTTTGCTAAAAACATTTATATTCTAGTTATTTTAAATTCATCTAATTTGGTAACAACTTTCAAAAGCATCGATATGCCAAATTTTACTCAAATCAAATAAATACATTTAAATATAGGAAATACTAAGATTATAGTGATAATGTAAACTTATTCAACTATATATTTAGTTGCGGATAATATACCAATGTTTTTGCATTTATAATTTCGTAAATTAAACTTATTCGATAGCAGCTATCGAAAGCATCGATAAGCCCAGATGTACGCAGATCATAATTTTCAATACTAATAAAAATATTGCAATTTAGTGTATAAATTTGTATACATAATAAAAGAAAGTTTATTGTGGTAACGGAAATCAGTGATATCGTGAGCAGCTGTTTAAATCATCGATTAATTACTCAATTTTATGCTGCTGATATTATACTATCAAACAAATTAAAACTGCGAAGCAACATTAAGTTTGTGGCTGCTAACACATTTTATATTTGTTGGTTAATTTCAATTGAACTTATTTGGTATCAGCTATCTAAAGCCGCGTTAAACTCAATTTTTTTGTCATCGCAAGATGTGGAGCTGTCGATACTTTACAGCACTGTCTAAGGTAGCGGGTGTTTATTTCACGGGAAATAGTTGTGCAGTTTGTAACCGCGGTTTTAAGTGCAGTTCGCAAGAGTTCGGAGACTCACCTGTGCAAAGCAACCGTTCATACTATCCCCGTTAAAGATCTCGCTCTTCTCCCTGGGTAACTTAAGGCGTACGCGAAAGCGCAGCGCTGTCGCCAGCAGGCGCAGCAGCTCGCCGTCGATGCCGCGCAAATCTTGCATATTAATCAGTGCGCCGTCCCGCGGCAGTGCAGCGCCATCTGCCGGCCGGTACATAAAGTGCGGCGGCAACTGATGCCCGGTCACATTGAGCGCACAATAGCTCAGATTGGTAAACCGCATGGGAAATAGCTCCGAGCGCAGCAACTTATCGGGCGACACAAACCGATTGCTCTGATACGTATTAATGCCGGGCGTGCACCGCTCCCCGAACAATCTGTAGGCGTAGAGCGCAATCTCGCCGTCGAAACGCTGCGTCAGCACCACCACGTTAATAACGCGCTTTTTGAGGGCAACATAGCAAATGCTACCCACCGAATAGAGTTTTCTAGAAGAAAGACAGAAATCTTGATTTAGAGAAAGCATAAACTGTCTTATTGGAAATGAAATTGTGCTCCGATTGAAAGGCCCTTTGGGTATGCAACGTATTCTAAGCTCTTGTGACGTCACACCGCAAAGCGCAGATATATTAAAATTGGCCCGATCGGACCACTATATCCCACAGGAATAATTTGATTAAAAACTTAAATTTAATCCTTTTTAATCTCATTTGTAATTTCGCTGCGTATAGACACTAATGCTAAACAAATACAGCGGTATTAAAAAAAGCACAAGCCAATATTGTGACGTCACAGTCTCTTAAAGCGCACTCCTTCGTTTTAATAGCGGTACTGTTTTTTTTTTTAGAGTCAGTAGAGAAAGAGAGGGAGATAGACAGGTATAATGCATAGGAATAATATTTCCTATTTAAAGAGTTAAATAGGTTAAGAGAAAGAGAGTGATAGAGAGCGGTAGAGTATAAATAATGTAGATAAAAAAGAGATCGATTAAAAAACAAACCGAGAGCGAGAAAAATAATTACGGTGAAAGAAAAATATGTGTATTTATGTGAAACAACAAAAGAAGTGGCATATTACGAAAAAGATTTCGCTCTTTCCAAACGGATTAAACGGTATGTGAAATTATTTGTAATACTCTAAGTTAGGTTATAAGTTATTTTTTAGTAAGCAAATAATAGATTATCCTCGCGAATTACTCACTCGAAAGCGCTCGCTGTATTCACCACGAAGAGCGTATATTCCCAGGGATGCTCGTCGGCGTCGCCTCTGTAGAGGAGCAGCGTCATGTGGACGGACAGCTGCTGGAGTAGGTGGTCAATAAATTGCAGTTGCTGTTGGTGCAGTGCGTCCCCGCATTGCAGGCAGTGTCGCCGCACAACCAGCGTATTAATCCTTGTGGCAATGTAGCCACTGGCCACATGCACCGTCGCCTGGGCCAGACGGTGCACGTCCCGATCGACCATCGGCAGGCTGAACCGTTGGCCCAGCGCCAGCGCCAAGGCGAGGCAACAGCCGTAGAGGAGCAATAGGCGAGCGTGTTGCATGTGGAGGTCGCTGCGCGTTGAATGCCAGCCAGGATATGCCGCAGGGTTCAGCAAACAACAAGGCGTTAATGTAATTGCAGCCGATTGGGCTGATACGCTTTTAATGGCATTGCGCTGATAATTTTGAGTAATTGGTACCGATTGGTGATGATGCCAATGGGTTAAGCCTGATTATCTACGGTTAATTTGGATAAAGTGGGGTTAAGTTGGCTCAAATTAGATTAGGTGCTGGCAATGGAAATTGGAATTGAGCGACTAATATTTTAAATAGACGCAAGACATTAGTGAGCTAATAATATTGCACAAGCGTATTGGGGTTTTTTAAAATACCATATTAATAATAGGGTTATGTTTGAATTAAGTGAGGTTAGGTGCAATCAAATGAGTCATGACAGTTAAAAATAAGCGAGGGTTACACTACAATTTTGTATATTATTTATAATTATTTAAGCAAATAAAAATAAAAAAAAATAAAATCGATAAAACAACTAAAGATGTCAAAAAGTTAGCTCAAATACACACCAAATTGAGTCCAGAGAGTTCCTTAATAACTAAATTCCCCACATTTGCTTGGGTAAAGTTTAGTTTTAGTTTAGTAAAGTGAGGTTGGGTTTGAATTAAAACGAATATTAAGAAAATGGGAAAATAATGAAAAAATAAAAATTTTCAAAATTCAAATTTAATTAAAAAACAAATTCAAAACAAAAATGTTGGGTTAGGTTTGCGTTTATTACAGTGCAAACTTATTTGAGTCAAGACTGTCTGTTAAGTAATTAGATTGACACACATAAGTTTGGGTTAAATTTCGTAAAGTCAGAGCTTTATGTGTGAGATGAAAACAGATATTATAAAGTGGTTTTTCGTCTTTTTTTTAATTGCATTTATTAAATAAGATTCAAAAGTACTGTGAAAAAGTTGGGTTATGTTTTTGAAAGTGAAGTTAGGTGTGGTTGATTCAATTAAAATTTAAAATTTCAGCGATTGCAGCCTTAAATTAAGTCAAGGCTCAGTGCCTAGAGTCTTGTCTGCTCGCTTTCCCTCGCCTCTGCTGCCCCGTCAACGCTCAAATGCGACCAAGTGGGCGGGGCAAAAGCAATAAGCGCCACAAAACGCGCACTCTTGGTAATTTAAGAAGCAGCACAGGGACAAAAGTTGCAATGGCCAGGCGGCAGGATGGTGGGGAACTGTCTTTAGGTTCACTTGATGTTATTTTACAAGGACACGCGCACAATTTATAATAACGCCGACTGGCTGGCCCCGTCTTGGTTAACTCTGTGGCCCATGGACCACCAAATGACGCCTCACTGTCCGCTGTAAAGTACAGTAAAGTAAAGCCAAGGCGAGCGACTTGAGCTGTGCAGAAAGGACACACACACACACACACATAGCCAAATAGAGATGTGTATGTGTGTGTGTGTTTGCAAACGAGAAAAATGAAGCGAAACAATTCCAAGTAAGCAAACAAAACTGATGGAAGATAATCTACTTGAAGCATACTTTAAGGCGTATCTAATGGTCCTTTTAATGTTTAAACACGCTTTCGTCTGTCTTGTCCTTGTTGAATACCACCCAAACCCCGCAGACCACGGATCCCCCCACCCTCCACCACCCACCTCGTCCTTCTTCAACAAG
>SCDS01004269.1:0-11358 GCA_004149465.1 Drosophila nigromelanica
AGCCTCCTCCTCCTCCTCCTCCTCCTCCTCCTCTTCTCTGCCTGGTCATTGCATGTTCTTGCTTTGAGTGCATTAAGCTTCGGTTTGCATTTAATTTAAGTGTTTGTGTCTGTTTAATGCTGGTTCAATTACCCGCCCACGCTTAGCCTGCCGTGTCTTGGCCTTCACTCTGCGCACCCCGTTGGCGTGTCTATTTTTAAATGGCTTTCTCAAAGTCTGAATTATATACATACAGTTTTTTGTGTATGTGTGGCTTGAGCGCGACGTGTTCGCCGTTGGTAAAGTTCTATTTTTAGAATTAATTACTCGAAACAACGACAAATGCAAAAATAGCAACAAATACCATACGAGCAACAACGACAATAACAACCATTTTAGTCCTTTGTAGCTTTTTGGTTGACGTTTTTTCGCAATTGATTGTTTGGCCTTGCAATTTGTTGTCGTTATTACTTTTAACGTGTCTATTGATTTTCTATAACCAAACTTGTATTTATTTTGCTCTGACAGCCAATTGTGTTAACAAGGCGTATATTTTTTTTTTAGACAGCGTGCTTATCCATATAAACTGATTAGGAGAAATGCGATGAAAACTTAAGATTGATTGAAGTTTACATTTATCTTATCTTTTTGTATTTAATATAAATCATCTAAATGATACATTCGTTGAAGTGTAATAAAAAGGAAACTAAATGCTCAACAAAGTATACTTTAAATTATTGTTGTTGTTTAAAATCTTTTATGTTTTTTTACAAATAAAAAAGTATATAAAAAATATTTAAAACAACCTGGACTTCGAGCTTGGCTTTCCGTTTATAAGTTGCCTCAACTAAATGCAATAAATTTTATTATTATTTTTTTATTTATATTGAAATGTATATTTTTATATTTTCATATCTTTTGCGACTATTGACTTTCATAATAATAAAATTCTAGATTTATATAGACGCTATTACACTTTTAAATATTAATATTCATGGTTTATTATTCAATAACTTGACTCAATACTCATTAAAATAGTTGATTTCCTCTGTTGCATCGAGTCCCATTTGGCATTCGTCTATAAAAACTGATATAGTACAATTTTCATATTCGTCTTTTCCTTCGTCATTTATGGGCCACACTGCTGTCTTAGTGCCCAAGGCTAGTCCCAGGACTTTCAGCCACATGATAGAAATGAGTAAAAGTGCTGTAAAACTGGCGGGGGAAAGATAAAGCTTTCTGGTTTTAACATGCGGCCATATAAACAGACGTCTGTTCCTAGTGTGTATAAAAGGAACTTTGTTGCCGTCTGCTGCAATGTGTCAGCTAAAGTCATATTCATAAATAATAATAATGTATAAAGACACAGCACACAGACACTGTTACGCACACACACACATATACGTACATATATGTATGTAATTTATGCAAGTGCAGGCGGAAGTTGAAAACGAAGACAAACACAAACGCAAACGCACACACACATTCAAAAGCTGCACAAAGCACTGACAGGCAGCAGCTACTATCTGACTGA
The DNA here is from genome assembly GCA_004149465.1 of Drosophila nigromelanica. NCBI lineage: Eukaryota > Metazoa > Arthropoda > Insecta > Diptera > Drosophilidae > Drosophila > Drosophila nigromelanica. The sequence goes on from SCDS01004269.1 coordinate 1,514, forward strand.
AAGAGTGACTGACTGACTGACTGACTGACTAACTGACTGCTGACTGACGGCCCAGTCAGAATACTGCCTGCTTAGCTTTTGAATTATAGAGCAGTAATTGTCTGTCTTTATGCGCTCTGTTACCAAAATAGAAGTAAAGGGTATACGCAAGTTAGGCAAAACACTATGTATATGCATATTAAATATAGCATACGGATTATCTAATCCAATTAATAATATTGTATTTAATTGTAAATAAATAAATATCTTATATATAATATATATATTAGAAACTGCGGAGGCTTTTGAAAACGTAAATATTAAAAAGTTGAATTAAATAGATAAACATAATGATAAAAAAAAATTAATTTAAATGATAATGATAATACTAAATATTATAAATATATACAATAATTTAGAAATAACCATGCTTTTATACACATATTTTTTAACCGAAATATTTCTACTCTGAGTCATACGATGGGGCATCTGCCAGTCGAGCAGAATGCAAACCACTTGAGCGTGGGTTTTTGTGTTGAGTTTTGTATTGCGTTGTCTTGGTTTTGCCCAGCTGTATTCCACTTTCATTAGGACGAGCTTGAAATGTTAGGGCCTGGGCTCTTAAGTGGGCGGCACAGCACTTGGCTATGAATGCAAGCGGGCATAATAAAGTTAGCCTTGGCATCAAAGCCAAAACACTTAGCCAGAAACAGAAACAGTTACCGAAAGGGAAACAGAAAGGAGGCAACAGTTGCGTCTTGACATTGACATTTGCATGTGGCATAATTTAAGGCCAACCGGCAGCAGGTTGAAATCAGGCCTAAATCAGATGCCCAATGGCTTGTAAATTGCGCTGAGCTCAAATGCCCCATAAAAAATGAGGAGGGGTTGGGGCGGGATCAAATGGGATGCTACTAAACCGCCCATTGATTTGCATTTGGTCCAAGTTTAGGCAGCAGCGGTATCTCTGATCCGATCAAGCCGTACCCAAAAGGCTTAACCAATAAAAATGTTTGCCAATGGGCCAGTAAGCCAAAAGGGGCGTACAATTTATGGCCAAGCCAAGCTGAGGCGGACAATTTATCAAAACACTTTGACATTTCTAAAATTTTATTTGATGCAATTTGTCTTATGTTTTGGGGCTCACAGTTGGAATGGGTGAGCACTAATAAAACATGCAGTTAAATTTTAAATGCCAATTTGTAGCTACAAACAAGAAATCTCAACTGGATGCTAATGCAAGTAATATTGTGTGTAATTGTCTGTCAAATACCCTTTTCCTTTTATATGATATAAGCTCATTTTTCATTACATATAATAAAACATAATCAAATAATACCATATGGTATTTTATATGGTATTATTTTTAGAGAAAATTTATATTTTATCAATATAAAAGGAAACCCAATATCTTGTAGAAGTTTCTATATTTTAGAGTAGTATTTTTTTTCTGTCTCCATTCGAAAATTATAGAATTTTTGTGTTTCTTGTGAAACGATTGAATTTTTAAAAATAATTTATAATAAATAAAAATTGTGAAATTTTGACTATGTCTATAGATGATTTTAATTACAATCAGAGTGTACAGGCTACAATAAGCTTAGTATATGCTGACATTGTACATTATTATTACATTATGTACATTAAATTTGGGTTTTGTAACTGCTGCAGTCTTTGATGGGCAAGTGGATTAGCGTAGATAGATAAGTACGGCTGGACTCTGCTGTTGTCAATAAATACATACAAAAATATTTGACCATAAATGTATGCATATATATATGTAAGATACTTGTCTCTTATTCGTATATGTAAAATTTATCACTACGCAAAATCTAGAGGAATTGTTGTTGCTGCACAGCGATTAATTAGCGCGTTATTTACGAGTATTTACCCGGAATTAGTCCGGACACATGGCCGTACTATAATTTCAATATCGAGATGTGAATAAATTTTAATTAGGCGGCAAGTTGCAAACAGCATTAAATTAATGGTAATTTAAATAGCATAAATCAGCTCAAAGACGTAGATATGTATCTCTAATCGAATGGTTTATTGCATACAATTTTAATAAATCTCAATATTTATTTTTCTTTCTAACATTCTATGGGGCTGAGCAACTAGCACGCGCTTTACCCAAAGTGCATGTAAAATTCGTAAAACGCCATAAATTAAATTCTAAAAATTATTCTCAATATAAATTTAGAAATGTGTTGTTTTCTTTTTTTGTGTTGTTTTACTTTTTATATTCTTTTTGGATCTGTGTAAACTCATTTAGCTGGCAATGCCGCATCCCTCATTCAAGTTCATTGATTTAGATTCTTGGCTATTCGCTAATTGGGCAGATTGTCTGACCTGCTTGTAAAGATGCAGATGTACTTATGTATCTCTACACAACAATTGGCCTGGCTAATACTTATATTGGTCTATATATAGAGAACGATCTGACAAGGCTGGCGTGAATGAAACTTCATGCGGCTGCCTCTCAATTATTTTTGGCAAACACTGACATGTGAAGGAAAACATGCAGAAATTATTATTATTATTATTATTATTGTGATGCCACAAATGGGTCAGTGGGGTGTATTTGTTCTGGTTTTATCAGTGGTCTGCACTATTGCATCATCTTACGAAACTAAACTATCATAGAAATGTACCAGAAGCATTCAATAGAGTATAAATACGTTTCTTAGAACGTAAGAAAAATGTGTTCATAGCCATATATGGACATGTTCTGTATTAACTTGGCAGTTTTCATTTAGTTTTTTTTAGGAGCTGCTTGATAAGCCTCGTATGAAATTTTCTCACTTGAATTCAACATGATGTTACATTTTATTCTGTGAATTTTAATCTCTTGTCAACGAAATATTTTTTCTTTCATTGCATTTTTGGCAATGTTGGCTCATTAAGAAATTGACAGGGCGTGTCATATAATTTATAATTCATGTTTGCATTTTAAGCACAATTTTTATTTCGTATAAACATTGTTTAATACTTATAATTTATGCTCATTGTCAATATATTTGCAGCTCAGTTGAAGCTTAAACTTTTTCAAGTCAGATTAAAAAATCAATATTTACACTTTAACTGAAATAAAGTGCCATGCAACTTTTTAAGTTAATTTAAGCTACATTAAAATTTTAGTGTGTTGAAAAAAATTAATATATTTGCAGGTACTCCAATTCATTCTCTTTAAAAATGCAACACACGCAAAAACCACAACAAATTTATTTTGCACGCGGCAACCAATTAAGAACTGAAAATAATAGATGACAGCCTATAATCGGCATCAAATGCACTCGGCCTGCTATAAAATATTGGCTTACGCGCATTACCCGGTCAAAGCTTGAGCTACCAGTGGCATCGACTAATTAGTGCCCCGTGTCTTTGTGACCACATACAGAGCACACAGCAACGCACCCCCCACCCCTCACCCCTGGAGTTGTCATAAAAATTTAATTAAAACCGTTGCAATTGTCAGCGCGTCGTTGCATGCACCACATGAATTCCTTTGCCCTAACATGCAGATTATTATATTTTTGTTTTTCACTCATTCAATTTAGCAAGGCAGAAAAAAATATATAGTAAAAAATATATATAGAATAACGGAGTGAAGCATAAAACTAATTAGAGGTCTGTGGTAGAACGCGGCGCAAGTTCAAGCTGTGATTTAATTAAATTTTTTGGTTCGGGCTGAACAGTGCGGCCTTGCTCTTGAAAAGTCTGTAAAGGGGCAAATATATTGCTATGCTTTGGCTTTCTGCGTTTTTTCTTTGGCCCCTTTTTTACCATTTGGTACATAGCTTTTCACGCTGATTTTTATACATTTTCTTCACACTTAAGTGAACTATTTCTATGCCAAGTGAGTACATAAAACTTTTCAGATTTTCTGTGCGCATCGTAAACAACTTGTCAGCCATATGACAAGAGTTCAATTAAGCATAAAATGAGCAAATATGGGTAAAGTTCTCGATGCGCACAAATGCTGCTGACTATCATGACGTGGACTGAACTGGGACAGGGCATGGGGGCAGGGAAGTACTGATGTTGCATACCCTTTTCAAAGGCAAGTTAAAAGTCATGCTTGAGTAGGGCTGAGTAGGGTTCAATTTGTTTAAATGGCTAACATATTAATAAAACATTACAAATGGTACTCGAAAACGAGGGTAAGTTCATTATTAAGTCTATTTTTAGCATTGAACGCATAACTTACACATTTTATATGTTCTTCTATCGTTATATAAACAATTTATGACTGCTTTACTTTTGATTTTGGGCATGTTATTGAGCTTACTAAAAATTGTAGATAAACTTTTTGTTAAGTAGATTGGTTAGATATTAGGAATTTTAACCAAAATACTCTGTACTTACAAATCTATATATATTAAATTCCAGATCCTAAGTAAATTTAGTATTTTTTCTGGAATAATTTATAACCAATTTAAATATTTATAGATTCATTTTTCAACTTGACTATATAACTATACAAATTATTACGAACATTTTTTCCAATATTCCGAGAAAATGGTTAGTAATTAAGAATTTTAAGAAATTTTCCCAACCTAAGACAAACAGCAAATAAGCGCACCCTTGCGCGTGTATATATACTTTAACCACTTATTACAGGGTATCTGCACGTTATGTTTTGCATTCTTATCAGCTGTTATACTTGTGATTGTGGATGCTTTGACAGCTTTGCAACTTTTGTTTTTGTTTTTTTATTTTCCATTCAAGCTTTGCTCGCGGGTTTTGTCAATTTGCAAATGGAAATGTCAGTCATTCATTTTGAAATTGTCACAATCATTGGACAGACACAAACACCAACGCATACGCACACACACACACACACACACACCCTGCAAGGGAGACACAAGTCGTAGCACGTAGGTGTGGTCAGTGGGCGTATCAGAAAATGATGCTACGTATAAAAATAAGTGAAAACGCGGCGCATTTGCATACACAAAATAATTACTCAATTAACGTGAATGCCAATTCGTGGTATCGTCCGAGCCGCTAAGGTAAACAGCAGAAAGAAAAACAGAGAAAGAGACAGAAAAGAAAAGAAGAGAAAACGCCACAAACAGAAAAACACATAATCCAAATTCCGGGCAAAAACAGTTGCTGCGTCATCGGCGGACAGGAAAATCGCATGCACATAAAAAGTACAACAGCAATAACAAAACGCCCAAGCTGAAGATCAGAAACAGGCCGCACAGCAGTTTTTCTGGATTATGTTTGGAAAATAATATACATAAAATTTACGATTTTTTAACAATTTTTTTGTTAATATTATGTACCCATCTCAACCATTTCAAAGAAGTTTTTAATTGGTTGTCGGTAAAATCGGGCTCATTAAATACGTTAACGCCTGTTGCAAATGCCATTTAATGGCGCCACAATAACAAAATGTTGCTCCTTGATAAACCAACAGCCTTCCCCTCCTCTCCCATCCAGTACAACATCATCAGCTTGATATATTGACCATCATAAAACTGAGACACGCGTAAATGTTGTAAATATTTACACAGTCGCCACTTTTTTATGCGCTTTTGCATAAATAATAATCATGAAGTAATAATAATAATAATAAATAATAATGGTCTGGCCAACATAATTAAACAGCTGGATGTCTGGCAAGCAATGGATGTGTTGAAAGATTTCTCTCTCGTTACCCCCCACTCTAGATGAAAAAAAAAACAATAACAAAAATAGCATAAAACATGTGGGAATGTTCTAGTTGAAAGTGTTTTTCTAATAGATACTCCGTAGTTGGTTGTGCACTGCTTAAAATGCACAGTTTGATGAGGTAAAATGTTCCATTTTTTTTCGAGATGTGTATTGAAATTTTCTTAAATTAAATGTCCTGCACTATACGATAATTTTCATACAACATTTTATAGCTTTAGCTCTGATAGCACCTAACTCTAAAGGCGTACTTTGCTTTACTAATTTTTATATACCCATTTAAGTTCACTTTTTAATGTTTACAGGGTATATAAATTTATGCTGATTGCCTCCGTTTCGTGCTCTTCAAATATTTTTTGGCCAAATATTTGGCTGTGCCTGCGGCAAACAGCAACACTTTGGGTACCAGCAACTTCTTAGCCATGCTGTAATTATTACAATTATTATTGTTAGGCGTGAAAGTTCCTTAATGGCACTTTCGCTTTTTCAAGCCTCACTTCAAGAACTTCACCCCCACATTATGCAAAGATAATTTTGGAAAATTCCTGCAGGCTTGTTTACCGATGTGTATGTGGGTAGGTGTTTGTGGGTGTGCCTGTTTGAATTACCGCTTTCAAATTGCCATTTGCAAGTGGCAGGCAATTGAAGAGCATAACAATGTTAGCTTAATGACAATTACAGTGGTTACAATAAGGCCTACTTCAACCAACTATTTTTGGTTAATTCAATGGGGCCAGTTCTGTTGTGTGTATGAGCTTAGGAAGGTTTTACGAAAGCTGTTGTTAAAGTACATATATATATATATATACATATGTATATATAAAGTATAAAGCTGTTTTTAAAGTATTATAGTTTGTGTTCTGCTCTGTGGAATATTCGCTGTAAGAATCTCAGAGAGTGTGGCATAAAATAATTAAATATTTCGAAAAATATAAACTATTTTCTGCTCTTATGAGATCTACCTTTGACACTTAATATCATATGTATAACATGCCAAAGATATAATTTTATAGTTTTTCCTAATTTCTAATATTTTTAAACACAGAAATATTTAAATATTAATGCTGTAAATATTAATATATATTAGAATTTAATAGTATTATTATTGTTTCTTGGAATCTTTAATATGTTGTCTCACTCGAATTCCATTATTTTAAAATGTATTTGAATAACTGAAATTTCTAGCTTAACTTTTTTAAATTTATACGAATGAAAAAAGCTACGCAAATCTCTTGCGTTCTTCGCCTAAATTCGTTTCAAGTGTAATTCATCCAAGTATTTGCACACATGATTTTCTCTCTAAGCATCAAGTAATCGCTGTAAGTATCATCAGCAGATTTATTATTTCACAGTATTTACAGCTTACTTATAGCCTTCTCAAATCTCTACAGAACTGAATTCACTTCAATGGAAAATCATTTGCAAATATTTGCAAATTGAACTCAATTTTCAGTACTTGCTGCACATTACTTGAGCGCACATATGTGGCAAATTATTGCATCATCACCAGATTGGAGATATTTGCGGCTAACGCTTCCTTTAGCGGGTCATAAAAACCATCAGATTGTAGGAAAATATCATATTTATGCACTTATATCAAAATATGGACCATTTACTTCCTTTTGCGTTTGTCAGTCAATCATGTTAATTTTCTTCTTTCCATATTTATTTTGATAAATTTCGTAGGAATTGTTGTTGCCTTCGCTTCTCTTACAGTAAGAAAACATGCAACAATAACAATTGCAACAAAACCAACAATATGGAATGTGCGCTGTGCGCATTTGTGTTATTTTAATTATTTCGCTTGCCAAGGAAATGCAAAATGGGAGGCAAAAGAAAACCATGTGAAACATTTTCCTCGCTTGCCCTTCCCAAGTTCCTGTTTGCATGCGTTGACTTTTCTGCGATAAACGCTGTGCAAATAAATCAAGTTAAATGGCAAATTAATATTAAATTGAATTGTAGTTGTTGCTGTTGTTATCGTTGTGTTTTTTTTTTTCACATTTTCATTTTTAATTTTGCCGCAAGCCAAGCAAATTCAGGTAGTTCGTCCGTTTACAACATGCAATCGATTCTCATGTGGCAACGAGCTGTTGAATGACAACATTTTATTTGCGTTTAACATGTGTGTGCCTTGGCAATTGATGTGATTTAATTGTGTGTACTATGTACGATTTCACATGTCACTTGACTCGGCTAATTAACTGTAAGTGCAATTGTTAAATCGAGGCAACTGCCCACAGCTGAAAGCTGCGAAATATTTACAATGTATTTTTCAATGCGTTTTTAAATACACAGGTATGTTGTCTATTTTTTTTAATTATTGTATGTAGTTCTTGGTGGATTAGTTTTCTAAGAGAGCGTTATTCAGGCTACTAAACAGCGGGGATCCTGCCAAAGTTTTTCATTTAAAAGTTAACTTTATAAAATATATATCCTAAATTAAAAATACCAACAGCAGTAGCAATACTATTATAAACTGTTTAAAAATGTTTTTTGGTAGTATTTAGTAGTAGGTAGTATTTCATTCTGCTTTTTAAACATTATAATAATAATAAATTTTCCTTTTTATATTACATGTTTGTATATTTGATTATATAATTTATATTAATAGTGCTATTAATTAGAATTAATTGTGTTTGCCAAATTGTTTGCCCAAAAAATACATGTATTTAATTTTTCAAGGACATGAATTGATTTAATCAATTTTGCGTAGCATTATACAATTTTTAAATGTTTTTGATAAATTAAATAATCTGTATACTTGTTGCAATACAAAAAATATTTGTAAAATTAAAATAAAAAAATCAAAAGAGATGATTTTTCTATGAAAAGTAATGATACCTTTTTTAAAGTAGATCTCTACTGTCGTTTTGGCTTACTCATCGCTCTAGGTCTATAAATATCAGTCAAGCAGCCCAGTTTCCGTCACTTGAATCGACAACTTGGATGATAAATTTTGGTTGCATACGCGAAGGCGCGCACAATGCAAATGAACTTTGGACACGGGCTGTGTGCGTAGCAGAATTTATGAATGAGCATAAATTAACATGAGTTTGGGGTTGTCATAAATGTGACAAAGAGGACATCAGACGAGGAAATGCGACGTGCAGACAGACAGTGCAGACATACAACTCGGGGACACATTATTTAGTGTCAACTTTTTTCGTATATGTCATCAAATGTGTGCGAACTTGGCGCCCGCTGTGTATACGTTATATGAATATAAATTACTTCTGGCATTTTTTTTTTTATTTTATTTCATTTGTATTTTTACTTTTATTTTGCTTGGACCTTTTTTAATTGAAATTCAAGCATTTTTAATGAGACATTTTTCCTGCGCTTGTTTCTCGTTTTTTTTTTATTGTTTTTTTGTTCACAGATTTTTGTTCTTGTTGTATTTACGACAATTTGCATAAAGGGTCGCAAAACCGTGCCGTTTGCATTGAATATTGAATTTCTACCAATGTGCCAGCAATTGCCGTAGCAATATTTGCATTCAATTTGGCGCCCACCTTTGCGACCAGGCCAAAAACGAATTTTTGGCCCAACTGCGCATTGAACGCTTGCCTCAAGTTGATCCCTTGACCCTGACGCTCATGAAAACAGTCCCCGACTTTGTGGTGCATCGTTTTTTCTTGGCAACGGCCGCCAAGGTACTTGCAACATAAATTTTATTATAAATAATTGCATATATTTTCTTTGTTTTGTTGACCATAAATATGACAGACAATTGGCAAACGCAGCGGTAAAATAATTATGATAAATGACTTTGAATCATTCTGGTCAGATCCGAATAAACATTGTATTCAAACGAAATGATAGTTTTCCCTTTTATTTATTATCCAATATAAATAAAGAACTAAAAAATATGCGTTGTAATAAATGGTATGTTTTCATTTGTTCACATACATTTCAATTCTATTTCAAAAAATATTCTCCTTGGTATTTCAAAAAGAAGAAAACAGACAAAAACTATAATTAAATACAATTAAATAAACAACAAATTTTTAATTGTGAATTTGAACAAGTCAAATTTTAATGACCCAGTTGAAAATAATCGGATTGAAATCTTTATCTTAATTAATTAAAACACTTCACATGAAAAAAAAATGTTTCGATTTTTTTGTTTTGTGTATGTATATTTAAAAAAAAATTTCACTTTTTTTGCGTTTCTAAATTAA
>SCDS01004300.1:0-10902 GCA_004149465.1 Drosophila nigromelanica
TCATTCTGAACTTCAAATATAAGGTAATAAGTACTTTTAGCCATTGGGGATATTCCCTTAAAATATAGTTAATAATGAAACAACAATGTAATTATTTCATGTTTGGTTGACTTTATTTGTATCATGTTTATATATGTATATATATATATATATATATTTTTGTTTTATATATATCATTATTTTCATTAATTCGTTTTGTGTAATACTTTGATTGAAGGACTTCGAATATATTCGTACATATTCGTAATTCAAATTAAGCACAAATACAATTTATTCACTTGTTATATAATATAATGTGGTACATATATAATTGTGTATAGGTGTGTGTTTTGTTTTATGTTCAGTTTAACTCCGGGCGTAAATTGTATACCTATACAAACATATATATAAATACCGGTAAAGTACAGACACAACTGTAGGCGTGTGTATAATTATATATATTGCTAATATTTATTTTTTAAATACGTTTATTTAGTGTTTAACTTCAGAGTTCGCATATTGCAACAAAGAAAAAAATAAAAATTAAATCAATTTCAACTAATTGTATATAAAAAATTGTGTTTTTAATTTTTCTGACGTTTTTTGCTTATTTTTTTTTAGAAAGTAGCAACATTGCGCAATACATGTGTTTTTAAATAGTTGTAGATAGATAATAACAATACATTAGGTATAACAAATATCAATATCAATAATAATAGTAATTATAATAATAATAGTAATTATAATAGCATAAGTAGTAATAACAGCATTCATTCTTTGTTTTTATTGGTATTATTTGTTTGTTTTTTTTTTTCAATTCCATTTTGTTTAAACAAATTGTAGTTGGGTTTTTACTAAATATTTCTCAGTGCAATTTAAAACTTTTTTAATTTTTAAATATAGTTTTTTGTTGTTGTTTTTTTATTTATAACAACAAAACAAAAAGCATTAATTTGCGGGCTGCACCCGTAACTAATCTTAAGACTATACGCATTACATAAGTATTAAATAGGGACATTTTCAATTCCGAAAAACCAAAACAATTTGCGCCAATTAAAAAAAAAGATTAAAATAAATTATAAAAATACGTAAAAAACATGACTCTTTTTTTTCTTCTTTTTATTTTGTGATTGAGGGAATGCCCCCAAACATTTGACTTGGGCGAATTATTTTGGTTTACGGGATTTTTTTTAAACAATGCATGCAAAGAAAAGAACATTTTAAAATCGCACAAAACACATATACAAATATTTATATATATTATACATAATAAATAACAGTTTTTTTTTTAAATTATTATTATTATTATTTTTTTTTTTTATTGGGTTTTTTTGCCTGCATCGCTCTTGGCGTCTGCTTCAATCTATGTTTAATGTTTTTAATTTTGTTTTTCATTTATTTTATTGTTTTCCATTAATTGTTATTATTTTGTCTATTTATTGTTTTAGTTGATGATCGTGTCGCTCGCTTTTGAAGTCCGCGCTGTTTGATTGCCTAAATAGTATGCAGCTCGGCTGCTCAGTATGTGGCCTGACGACGTTGACTCCGCTGGTTTCGTCTATCGATAAATGTTGATCGCGACAATCGATGGCGATGGATGTTGATCAAGATGTTGTTGACAATTCACATGTTGATCAATAGCTCGATGACATTAAATGATCGATCAATCGCAATGCCGACAAATGTTTATCGATAAGCCGCTATCGATAGTCATTTAAATGAAACTCGTTGTTTGTTTCGGATTTTTGTGGGTTTTTTTTTTGTGTTTTTGTTTGTGTTTGTGTTTCTCTCATCTTGTACAATTTAGACATTAAATCGCGTCTCGGAACCATCGGCCAGCATTAGGGTGACGGTGCGATTATTGATCCAAACCAATTTGGCCAATCGCATCGGATTCAGACGCGACACATCCGGTATGGGCGCCGTGGAATATCCCTTGGTGCAGCGCGTCTGCGACTGGCCCAGTCCGAACATGCCGGTGCTGGTCTGCCAGAAGGACAAACGATTCTCGGCACACGAATAGGAGACCAGATATTTGCCATCCGGCGAGAACGCTAGCGATGTGATCGGATGCGTATGGGCGGGTATCATTTGGCACTTGTTCTGCCTCAGCTCGTAGATGGCCAAATTGCCGCTGTTCGCACCGACAGCGATGCGTCGTGTTTGGGCGCAGTGCGAGATTTGATTGAACTTGCAGATGGCCGGGCACAGTTCGGCCAAGCCGCGGCTCTTCAGCTCATTGCTATCGACACAGTGGAGCGCAATGTCCATCACCTCCACCAGCAGTCCGGCGATTTCCGATTGCATTTTATCGATCAGCATCTCGACACACTGGAGTATCTCGCCCTTGGCCTTGTACAGCACCGATTGGGTGAGCGGCGTATTGATCGACTGCGCATTCTGCTGCATCGTATTGTAGCGCGCCACCTCCCTGGCCATTGTCGTGATGAACGCCGCCGGCCGTGCGGTGGCTATCAGCCGGAGCGCATGGCGAGCGGTGCGACAGGCGTCCGCTTGTGGCGTTAGCGGCAGCTTGTAATTTAGATTGGGCACCGACTTGCCCTCGCACGAGATCTCGAGCAGGCCGAGCAGCACCTTGGACACATCCAGATACGGTTCCCAGACGGTGAAGCCACGTCCCAGCAGATCGATGGCGGCCCGACGCAACGGCGTATATTGGGGCAGTTTCGGGGAGGGCGGCGCGTAGAGCAGATGCGCCAGCGCCATCGAGGTGAGACGGGCGAGATTGTTGGCAATGCCGAAGCCCTCGACGACGGAGGATTTGCGTCGTTCGCCGGTGGCATGACCGAGGCTAATGCTGCCGCGATGATGATTGGGCGACTCCTGGGATATATCCTGACCGAATTCGGCGCCGATGACGCCCAGCAGGATGACAGCGGTGGTCTGTTTGCGCTTCAGCTCCGACAGACTGGACGGCTTGCGTATAATTTCCTCCTCTTCCTCCTCATAGTCCTCATCCTGTTGATCGGACGGACCGCCGGCACCGCCAGCGCCACCGGACATCGACTGGCCGGCGGACATCGCATTGCTGCCATTGCCCATCAGCGAATTGGGACCACCGACGCCACCGGAATGGCCACCGTGGCCATGGCCAACACCGATACCACCAGTCGAGCCACCGGAATGGCCACCGGCACCACCAGCCTGATGGCTGTTAAGCATGGCCGCTACCTGCTGGGCGTTGACAATCGGTTCGGTGTGCGTGTAGAGCGGCAAATATTGTGCCCAACTCTCGACGAGCTGTTTCCGGCCCTTCTTACCCATTCGGGTCAGCTCGCCGAGCAGGATCTGTTGGGCCGCCTCGCGGATCTCGATGCAATGGTGCTGCCAGCGCTTGACCATCATCTCCACCTGCGGACGTTTGAATTTCTTTGGCTCCAGTGCCTCGATCTTGTCCGGCAGCAGGAAGCAGTGGTGCGTCGATAGCAGGCTCCAGCCTTGCTTGATCTGTGAGGTGTGATGGGCCAATAGCTCCTCGCGCTCCTCCTCATTGCTCAGCGTCGACTCGGCACGCTGCGCCAAACGTTGCAGCTTCTTGTGCTTCTCGCTGTCGGGCAGAAACGAGGCGGCGCTCATCGACATCAGCGTATTGGACATGGCCACCAGGGCCAAAATGTGATTCGATGTTAACGTGGTGCTCAGCTCCCAATGCAGGCGCGATGTGAATATCGCTGTCAGGTGCTCCAAACGCTGCAGCTCTTCGGGCAGCGGGCGCTTCTTGGAGCTGGTAGCCGGCCTTTGAAAGGACACCGTACGAGATGGGCACAATGGGACGGAGCAGGCCCAGCTGCGATTCGCACACCTTGTCCAGGTGCGGATCAAGGCCCCACGAGTGCAGCAGTGAGAGCAACAGTTGGGCCACCTCCATGACGTGTGTCACCTCCATTTTGGATGCGATTTTACTCTTTAGATCCTGTGGCGGCGGCTCCTCGTGCGTTTCGACCGCCTTTTGAAGGCTCTCGACTTTCGCCTGCACCTTCTTCTCGACTATTTCCGTTTTCTCTTTGAACTTTTGTACGAGTCCGTGCTTGTCCTTGTCTTTAAGGATCTTCTCGACATCGACCGCCTTGTTCTTGACCTTGCTAAAGAAGTCACCGATCTTTTTGCTCGCATCGATGTGCAGCGATTTGCCATCCTTGGGATTCTGCAGATGGACGCCGAGCGCCTCCAGAGTGGCGGGCGTCATCTGTGCATACTCCTCGCTGTGCAGCTCAAAGATCAGGCCCTCGATATCGAAGAAGAGTATGTGACTCTCGGCGTCCTTCGGATTGGTGCGCAGCCCCTGGATGACCAACGGATTGCTGCGATGCTTCATCAGGAAATCAAAATTGCCCTGATTGTGGCCCTGCAGCTGTTGCAGCTGATGGATGCCACGCTGTGTGGCATGCCGAATGGCGTTCATGTTGCGCGACTTGAGACCCCTAAAGAAATGCACCGCCGGATTGGCCATGCCCATTTCACTCGCTGAATTGGCAGCACCACCGGCGGTGCCAACGCCGCCGCCGCCACCGACGCCGCCGCCGCCCTCCTCCAGTACCTGCTCGTCGCAGGCAGAGAGCACCTCCTCGGCGAGCATGCCGTGGAGCACTCGATCCAAATGGCCCGTCTCCATTTGCCACACATAGACGCTGCCATCGGAGCAGCCAACGATGAGGAAATCGTCGAGTGGCCGCCACTTGATGGTCACCACCGGAAATAGATGACGACTGGCGAGCGTAACGCATTTGCGCTCTTGCAAACTAACCAGGGTGACCGAATGATCCGAGGCCACCGAGCAAATACATTTGAGTATGCGCGGACTGCAGCTCTCGGGCGGCACTAGCAGCTGGGTTATCTCGCCGGCATGGACACAGAAACGATGCAACAGGCTGCCGCTGTACAGATCCCATAAGCATACAGCAAAATCAATGCCGCCGGATAGTAGATGGGATTTCTCGTAGCGCGGATGGACCATCGATGGGCAGAGCAAGCAATTGACGCGTCCACGATGACCATAGAGTATCTGATGCGAGGGCCAATCACTGAAATTCTGCTTGATGCCAACGAGCAACTGCATCATGACCGTTTGTGTGGCCGGAACAATCACAATGCTGCCATCCTCACGGCCAATGACCAAACGGCTCTGCTGTGGCAAATAAATACTCGACGTTAGCTTCACCGGTGACTCAGTGATCCGTGACAGCTGATCGAGTATGCCCACCGGCGGTGGATCCATAATGGACCACGCCTCCACCAGCGAGGTGCAGACATGCGGCTTCTGTATGCGCGGCGGCATCTGTTTCGCCTGCAATATGCTAATATTATCCAGGGGCACCTCGGGCACATTCCACACCGATATGTAGCCCTCGGAATCGCCGCGGAGCAGAAAGTGCGTCTGTTGGCCGATCAGCAGCTTCATCGCCGGCGGGCAGGAGAGCACCTTATCCCCGGCATGCTGCAGCACATAGTACAGATAGGGTGCGTCGCGGACAACGCTCTTCGAATGGAACTCCTTGTTGTCCGGTATACAATTGGCGGGCAGCTTATACAGATAGCCCTTGCCCTCGTCCGTCCAGAGCATCACACGATCCGATGTTATAAAATCACCGCCCTGCCAACGTTCACGGGCCGGTGCAATAACCGAACAGAGTACGGTAAAATCACCGGCATCGTAAATCTGCCAGTATTTAGTGCAGACGAGGAGCACCGTTCGCTGATTCTGGGCACAGCAATTCATTGTGATGGCATTCAGGCAACGTATCTCCTTTGATTCATTCTCATAGATGGGCTCCGCATGCTTGTTCTCATTGCCGGTCAGGGTCCAGACTTTGACGGTGCCAGTGGTGGTGATGGCCAGGACGACATCATCTTTGCGCCGCATCGGACGCAGCACGTGTATGGCAGATATCCAATCGGGCTTCACCTTGGAGCTAAGCACATAGATCACCTCCAGGCTGAACGGATCCATCACCATGATCTCGGCATATTTGTGTATGCACCTGGGGCAGCTTAACGGCCTCGGTGCACTTGCCATCGATCAGATCCCAGGTGCACATCTCTCCGTTCTCCGATGAGCTGACCAGAAAGTTGTTCTCCGGCAAAAGGGAGGCGCGCACCAGGCACAGCACCGGCGCCGAGTGGCCGACGAGCAGGCAACGTGGCGACATCTTAAATGTGGCCGGCTCCACTTGCCACAGACAGATCTGTCCATCGTAGCAGCCGGTGACCAGTGTGCACTGATCATCCGATAGAAAGACGCTCGATATGCAGTGTGTGGGCGCTGTTGGACCCCACAGCACCACCGGCACCACCAGATTCGTGCTCACCATGGTTCTATGGTAAATATATCACCAGAAACCACGATAAAGACGACAACGCCAACACCGAATCCGACTCCGAATCCGACTTCGACTCCTCCGCCGCTACTTCGTTTGCTTCCTATGTTCGCTCTATGATGTCGGTGTGTGTGCGTGCGTGTGTGTGTGTGTGTGGTCTATGCTCTTCTCCTTGTCCCTTGTTGTGCCTTTGTTGTTGTTGCTGTTGTCTGTAAGAATTTATTAGTAAACATGGGGCCAGAACGTTACTTGGCGGGGCTACACACTCGGCGTGTGCGTGCGTGCGTGCGTGTCCAAACATACAGTAAACATTCGTTATAACGCAACGAATTTATTACACCCTTTTCTTAAGAGTGATTGATTTCATATTTTCTCAAAAATAAAAAACACATCCACTTCGAATATATCTCACATCTTGTTTGAAAAATTCTAATCAAACATACAGTAAACACTATTTTTAATGCCCCAATCAACTTTCAGCTGCCTTTCCATTTCCACAGTTACGCAAAACGAATTTTAAAAATATCTGTAATAATTTATAGAATCCTGCGTACAGTAAACCTTCGTTTTGATGCATTCAACTATTTATATTCTACTTTTAAGTTTACACATTTGAAACTGGGAAGAAATCGAATTAATGAAGAATTCTATAAAGATTTGCAGTAAAAAGATGTTTTGTTTTACTTTCTCTGTTACTTAGAGCGGATTACACTTTTGCAATTTAAAGAAAATTAATTTCGATTCCAATGTTCCTCTTCGCGAACCACAAATTTGGAATTAAGAAACATTTTTGCAGGTCAAAAATATTCAAATTTTAAATAAATTTTGTTTTTTCTAATTTGAACTAAAACATACATTGATCGAAGCAAAACAATTTGTTGTTCGTAATAACTGATATCTAACGCACCTTTGGAAATGGAATTTCCACTGATAAAGCGATTCAACTGATAACAATTTAAGTTGTTCTGGTTAAAACGCTAATCTCGAAAACTGCCCAATACAATCAAAAGCTTTGTTTAGACCAAAAAGCTTTTAAAACAAATTGCATAGATGATAAGCTTAAATAAATATAAATACACATTTTTAACAAATGCGACACAGACTGTAATGGATAATGGTGAGCATATATAGTATAGGTTTTGGTAAAGCATATAACCATAACAATAATTTCCAAGGAAGCATAGCTTTTCCCAGTTAAATAGGAATATAGTAAAAATATCTTTATAAGCCTGCGCTGCCAGTAAAATGTTTACAAATGGGTCACAGAGCGAAGCATACGTTTACTGTGAATAAATATTTACATAACCATAAGAAAAACTTGAGCTGCCTGTAAAATGTTTACGAATACGACAAGAAAGAAGCAATGGGCAATAAATATGAATATGACATCAAAGTCAAGTCGGTCGCAAGTGTTGTGCGTTTTATTGGAATTGAAATGACACACACACATTTCAACCAGTGCGACCATAATCAATAAAAAAAAAAGCTGTTTATTTTCTGTTTTGCTAACTGACGAAACGAACATTGAACGAATGCTACGAATTCAAACATATATTTTGGTTTTGAACAAGAGAGCGATCACTATATAGATACTTTACTGTACAAATTAGCAAGCGTATTGAATATCAACAGATAAACACAGCCAACAAACACACACACAAACAAACAACCCCCCAGCAAGCAATGTGTGACCAGGATGAAGTAACTAAATAATAAATTGCAAAAGTCAGAAAAAAAAACAAAACAACTGCGTTTCAAGTTAATTTCCAGACGCCAAAGTCACTATATAAATATATATATATATAAAGTTATAAATTTATATTCATGTCTGTATGTACATATGTACTACATCAGACAATAGAGTAAGTAAATGGCAAGTGTGACAATTGCGCTGCCGGACAAACAAATGGTTGAAGTGACGACAGACGTAATATACCGACTGGACAGACATATGTATATATATATATCTATTTACATACGTCAGCAGGCGCGGGCAATTAGCTGCAATAACTGAAACAATATGGCATTAAGCCCAATCCGCCCCCCGCCCACCTTACAAGCGACCAGCACAAATGGAGCATGCTGCTCTTCAAAATTTGAAAAATATGCTAAATGAATAGAATTAATAGCTTGCTGAAGCGTGCTTATGCATTTTTGGGCTTGACAATAAAAATTAAATGTATATATTAAAACGGCTGCCCAATTGGGTTGCACGCACACACACACAAATTTACACACGCACACACCGAAGTGTAGAATCGCCAATAAATAATAATTGTAGATAACTTAGCATTTTGCTAACATTTTGCTATTGTTGTTACTGCTTTTTGTTGTTGTTTCTGTATTGCTGGCGCGTGATGGTCAAACTCGCCCCTCAACGAAATTTTCGTTATGGTTTTTGTTGTTCCTCTTTTGTGTCTCCAGTGTTCGCAGGGCGCCTCTGCTATTGATACTGATCCTTGTGCTGCTGCTGACTCTGCTTCATTTTCAGTGTTGGTTACGCAGTGCAGTTATGGAATGTCGCCGTCAAATTCTAATTTGAATATACTGTTTTTTTTTATTCTTTTTTTTTCTCTTTCTGCTAGACACCGTGTGTTGCTGTCGCTATCCGTTCAATTACAACACACACACACACACATACGCACTCACACACGTTGGTATAGCTGCTGTTGTTGTTGCGCGTTTTTTGTTATTGCTATCGCTGTTAGCGATTTTTCTCATATGTATTTATACTATTTTGCCCATTGGGGTTTTTTCGCAGATATATATGTACATATATTAACACTTGCGTACAAATTGTAATTTCACTATTTGACTCAAAACATATAGATGCGTTCACACTTTAACTATCACTTGGTTTTTCACTTTGTATATTATATTTGTTTTCCTATGTTTTTTTTCGTTTTCTTTTCCTTATTTTTATTTTTGGTGCACACTAAAATCTGCTGGGCACAGAAAAAAAAGCAATGAAGATATCGACCGTGAGCTAAAATTTTGCCGATTATTGGTAGAGTTGTCACTCTGTGTCATAGAAACCGATACATTTCTACAGTTTGTCCATTGCAGGTGACAACTCTACACTGAAATTTTGATATTTTGCTTAAATGTTAAGGTTTTTTGACGTTTATTGTTGCTTCAGCGCACATTTAGAGCTTGTGCAACGTTTTGAATGCATCTAATGCAAATTTGGCATGCTTCTGACACCTTAATTGCACTGAATACACATAAATTATACGTCAATGTCGTTACCTATTGTCCAACGGACAACGCAGTCAACAGGGTACATGCGCTTGTCAAACAAGATTTCGTATAGTTTGAGTATATTCGTTACGAACTTATAGAAGCATTAGTATATGTCGTAATCTGCGAGTATAAATTGATGTAGGCATATTTTGAATTGTGCACACACATTTGTGCATATGTAAATAAATAAACACACGCTAGTCAACATGAAGGGAGCTGTTGCCGTTGGTTTCGAGTTATTACCAACGGTTAAATTAAAAATGAATAGTTTGCGCTGAACAGAGCCGTGTACTTACCGTCTAACAATTTGTTGTTTTATTTGTTTTTAACTATTGATGCACTTTCTTTAAAATTTATGACAAAATGCTCGCGACACACACTCTTTTGAATGGCGGCTAGAAAAGAAAACCAGCGATGAGTGTTATGCTGGAGGGTTGCTTAAACGACGTATATCGATTAATCTAAAAATCTGGCAACGATTATGTTTGAACATTTAAATCTTTAACAACTTATTTTTACAATACTGTCAAAAAACGGATCTATATTAAAAAATTAAGAATTATATTACGCATCGATCTTCCGTATAAAGGTGTTGTGTTTTGCATTATAAAAATTAATTTTATTGTATCTCAAGTTTCGCAGACTATTAAAAATAAATGCAATCAATCTAATTTCATGATATACAATTTTCTAAGCGATAGCAACACTTGTTACGCGATTGTCAATGGTATATTATATGAACAAAGAGCTTGGTCAAATGATCATTCCCGTTTGTTCTCGCTTGTAATTAACATGCTGTTATCACTTATCGATCTTATTTAGGTCTGGCATCATCGCTGCGCGGAGCAGTATGTTAAGTGAGGAGCAGCTCTGTTTAGTGGAAAATAAAAATAACAAATGCGGCGCCTGTTACAAAATAGCTATGGACAATTGTTTGTGGCCCAATTTGCGGCCCGACATGCAAGCAACAGTGGCACCGCTACCGCAACTGACAGGTCGCAAAAGGAGCCACGAACGCCCAAAGCACTAACAGACGCGGTTAGCAAAGAAGATAAATTTGGGGCCAAATATTGCATGGGCCTTGTGGAGTAAGAAGCTGCTGATGTCTAATTTGGTGCTCTACTATTTACAAATTCTTTGCAGGAAATACGACTATGAGAACTATCTGAGTACGCTGCTGCTGCCAAAGGAGCTGCGCTCCGCGGCCTTTGCGCTGCGCGCCTTTAATGTGGAGGTTTCCCGCTCCGTAGGCGCTCAGGTAGGCGAGCAATCCACGCGGTTCAAAGAACACACTGATAATCGTTTGTGTCGTTGCAGCTGACGGAGCCACAAATCGCCAAACTGC